>PVJN01015250.1:0-44904 GCA_004026805.1 Lasiurus borealis | reverse complement strand
ATTGGTTGGGATTTATTATTCTTTTTAAATTTTCTTCTGCTATTATATTAATTGGGTCTTAGATGAAGAGAGAGTAGTAAGTATGCTAATTGTGCCACCTGTAATCAGAAAAATCAAGGTTTCATTTTTAAGTTTACCTGTTATAACTTAAATTTGACCTGATGATTGTTTTGATAACTAGAGGATTTATCTGCAGCTAACAAGACAAATTACATCAAGAGACTGACTCAGTGATGAATTGTACCCAATTAATTGCATCAAATACAGATTTTTTTGTCTGTAAGGCAGATACCAAATCCAGAACATAACTGTTTATGTTAGATAGGCACAGGTTAGCCTATGAACCAACATTTGTAGAACTTTAAGAATAAAGTTGGTAAGTCTAATTCTCCCAAGAGATAGGGACCACTTAACTCCTTCAAAGTCTCAGATCCACTCTCAGTTCCTCAGATCAATTCAATGTGACACAAGAGGAATTGAACTGATTCTAAATTTCCATAGTCTGTAATGCCTTAATTTCTTCTTGCCCAGTTCTGGGCTGCTATTTGTTCTTCCTACTGTTGGCATAAGGTTCCCCCACTTAAAGCTTCCATATCACCGTCCACAGTGATCTGTGGCTGTGTTCTTTAAGCATCATGCTTTCCCACCTGCCTGAATTCCTCTGTCGCCATTTCCTGATAGTTACTACCTAGGATGTGTTTAGACCCATAAGTATGGTACAAGTCAATTTGTACAAACATGAGATAGAATAACAAGAATGAGAAATTATCTGAAACAATATTAAAAGCTCATTTCTAACAATTTTCATTGCATCCCCTCAATGCTAAGCTTTGTCCTTTTGCCCTGCTTTGCTCTCACTTGTGAAGGAGGATGGCAGGTTCTAAGAGCATGGGTTTGGAAAGGGTTCTCCTATGGCAGTGTTTGTTTCTCCACCCAAGAATGAAGAATTCAACACTATCTCAGATAATGCTTGAGAATTGCATAACACTATTAACTGTTAGGACGTAGACAAATCCAGACATTCATTTTGGCACTCCATAGTGTCCCTCTTATATCACTTGCTCAATCCTACTTAAAGCACAGAATTTGCCTATAAGGATTTCACTCTGTGTCCTTGGTCTGAACGCTTAGCTAAGGGTCCTTGATTCTGGATCTTGTTCCATCTTTAAAGAAGTACCTAAGAATAAAGCAACTGCTTCTACATACTGTGGCATTTTGCCTGGCCAGCATGGCTCAGTAATTGAACCAGGGGATCATATTTCAATTCTAGGTCAGGGCACATGCTTGGGTTGCAGGACTGATCCCCACTGTTGGGTGTACAGGAGGCAACAGATTCATGATTCTCTCTCATCACTGCTGTTTCTATATCTCTCTTCTTCTCCTTAAGTTAAAATGTATTTAAAAATAAATAAATACTGTGCCATTTTAATAACTGTAAACTGAGGAATAGTTATACCAATTTTATTTGTAAAATCTATGTTAATCATTTTGGGAAAGGACTCTTGTCATTTTAAATAAAAGACAGCTGAATATTTTTCTATGAAAACATATTATTTTGTGATGAGAAACAATGGCAGGATTTTATAAAACTCCTTAAAATTTTAAAATGTCCTGTGTAATGCAAAAAGGTGTATTTACTTAGAGTCTTAACATACCACACAGATTATTTGATGTAATTAGATGAAGTCTCCATAATTAAAGTGGTAAAGATTATTGCAATGTGTTTTTTTTTCTGTTAAATTATGCCATCCCAGACCTCAATATAACAGAATAAAGAGCCCAGCAATAAATCCTCACTTATATGGTTAGTTAATCTATAACAAAAGAGGCAAGACTATACAATGTAATAAATGCTATATCATCAATAAATTATATTGTGTAACTGGGCAGATACATGCAAATAGAAAGAAAGGAAGAAAGAAAGAAAGAAAGAAAGAAAGAAAGAAAGAAAGAAAGAAAGGAAGGAAGGAAGGAAACTGGACCACCTTTTTATACCATATACAAAAATAAACTCAAAATGGAAGAGAGACGTAAATGTAAGACTGAAACCATAAAACTAGAAGAAAAACAGATAAACTATTTGCCACATGGTTACACTTAAATGTGTAATTAAAAAAAAAAAAACAACTCTAAATCCAGCCAGTGTTGCTCAGTGGTTGAGCATCGATCTATGAACCAGGAGATGAGATCACAGTTTTATTTGTGGTTAGGAGACCTGCTGGGGTTACAAGCTAGATCCCCTGTGGACCATTTGGAGGAGGCATTCAATCATTGATGTTCCTTTCCCTCTCCCTTCCTCTCTGAAATCAATAAAAAATGTATTTTAAAAATGAATAAACAAAACAATAATAGGCTTACAGAAACTCATCAAATTGATGGTTGCCAGAGAAGAGTGTTGGGAGTATGGATAAAAAAGGTATAAAGAAATATTGTTAATAATATGGTGATAAGTTTGCACAGTGTCAGATAATTACTAGACTTAATGGTAAGGTATAAAAATATTTACACTATATTGTTCACCTGAAACTAATATATTACATACTGGCTATACTAACATTTAAAAAATGATAATAAAATAAAAATAAACTATGTCAGTGCTAGATAAATGCTCTTCTAGAAAAAATGTAAATAAAGGACAACTTGCATACAATTTCTTATACTAGTGGTTGTCACCCATGTAGTTGGTTAGTATCTTGGGGAGGAGTTTGGATCCCAGTTTTCAGTATTTTTTAAAGCAGCAGCTGATTCTACTATGCATTCAAGTTGAAAGACTATTCTTTAAAATATAGAATGTCAATATTGCATTACATTTTAAAAAGAGTAGCTCTAAACTTTAATCCCTAATAGCCAGTGAAACAATGTGCAGGGTAAAGCAATATTACTTAGAGTAATATTTACCATACTTGCTTGTTCATAGATGACCTGGGAAATTGAAAATGTCGATTTCCAGAGCACTATCCTAATTCAGAAGCCTCCTGATTCATCCCAGACTCAATAGGTCTGGGGAAAGAACCAAAAATGTACATTCTAACATGTACCCTAGCCAATTCATAGGATCATATATGTTCAGTAAATATGAACTTTGCACTCCAATAAAAATATACATGTTGCTGAAACTGGTTTGGATCAGTGGATAGAGCGTCAGCCTACGGGCTGAAAGGTCCCAGGTTCAATTTCAGTCAAAGGCATGTATTTTGGTTGACGGCACATCCCCAGTGTGGGGAGTGCAGGAGGCGGCTGATCGATGTCTCTCTCATCAATATTTCTAACTCTCTATCCCTCTCCTTTCCTCTCTGTAAAAATCAATAAAATATATATATTTTAAAAAGATATACATGTCAAGGGAGTCTAAAGTACTGGGTTAAAGTCACAGGCATGTGTGAAAGAGCCCATGTAAGCCTTCCCATGGGAAGTCTTGACACTGTCTTGGATCACAAAAAATGTACAGTGAGATGACAGAAATATCCTTAGAGATCCTGATGCTTGGATAATGAGAGCATAAAACTCATCCACCAGGCTGATTAACAGCAGTCAGCTGCATGTGAAGGAAGTGGCACTGGACAGTGAAGATGACAACCTCCTTTGGCCTTGTTCTCACCCTGAGTATGGAGAATCACTCTGACGAATCTCTCCTCACTTCTACTTGCTTTGTCCTAAGCACTCTCTCATCACTTTATGGTTAGTTCTCAGCTGTGTACCTAGGTATGAGGTCCCCAATTTTTACTTAACTGTTGGCCCAGAGAAGCACTTCCTTCTGGACATACATGATAGATGTAGGAGTAGACACTGCACAGGGTCAGCAAAATATAAGCAATTAACTATTTGTTTTTATTTTTAAAAAGTTTTTTATTGATTCAGAGAGAAAGGGAGAAGGAAAGATAGAAACATAATGATAAGAGAGAATCATTAATTGGCTGCCTCCTTCATGCCCTCTACTGGATATCAAGCCCCAACCCAGAGCTTACTCTTGACTTTATAGAAATGTAATAGGGGTATCATAAGCTGACTCCAGCATAGAAATTCTCCCGGCATAGATACAGCTGATCCTCAAAATCAATTGGCTTGGAGGTCAAGTCTCCCATTGGTACCAACAACAATCCAAACATAACTACAGCAAGGCTGTATACACAGACCACAAAGGGGTGCACCAAGAGAGCCCACCTCAGTTAACTGGGGAGGCAGAGCTACTGGGCCATATAGGACACCTAGCACACAAAGCTACACTACCAATTCAGGGAAGCAGTGAAAATGTGGAGACAAAGGAACAGATCAGAAACGAAAGAAATGGAGGAAAACAAATGACTGGATATAGAGTTCAAAACTACAGTTATAAGGTTTTTCAAGAATTTCCTAGAAAAGATGGATAAATTTAGCAAGACCCAGGAGGAGATGAAAAAGGACCAACTAGAGAAGAAAAAGGACTAACTAGAAATTAAACATACACTGACTGAAATAAAAAATATTATACAGGGACCTAACAGCAGACTAGAGGAATGCAAGAATCAAGTCAAATATTTGAAATACAAAGAAGCTGAAACCACTCAACTGTTAAAGAAAAGAAAAAAGAAAAAAGAATCTGAAAAATGTGAAGGAGCCTCTGGGATAACCTTAAGGGTAACAACTTCAGAATTACGGGGGTGCCAGAAGAAGAGAGCAAGATACTGAAAACCTATTTGAAGAAATAATGACTGAAAATTCCCCCAACCTGGTGAAAGAAATCGACTTACACATACAGGAAGTGCACAGAACCCCCAAAAAAAGGAATCCAAAGAGGACCAAACCAAGACACATCATAATTAAAATGCCAAGAGCAAAAGACAAAGAGAGAATATTAAAATCAGCAAGAGAAAAATGGTTAATTATCTACAAGGGAGCACCCATATGATTGTCAGCTGATTTCTCAACAGAAACTATGCAGGCCAGGTGGGAGTGGCAAGAAATATTTAAAGTGATGAATAGCAAGAACCTACAACCAAGATTACTCTACCCAGCAAAGCTATCATTCAGAATTGAAGGGCAGATAAAGAGCTTCATAGATAAGAAAAAGCTAAAGGAGTTCTTCAACATCAAACCAGTTTTATATGAAATCCTGAAAGGTACTCTTTAAGAAGAGGAAGAAGAAAAAGGTAAAGATAAAAATTATGGACAACAAATACATGTCTATCAATAAGACAATCTAAAAATCAAGAGAATAAAAAATATGATGAAGAGAATAAACTGGTGAATATAATAGAATCAGGGGCATAGAAAGGGAGTGGAGTGACATTTCTAAGGGGAAAAGGGGTGAGGGGGTGCAGGGAGAAACTGAACAAAAATCACACACCTATGGATAAGGATAATAGGGGATGGAAGGTAAGGGCAGAGGGAGGGTTGGGAGCTGGGTGGAGGGGAGCTATGGGGGGGGGAAAAGAGGAACAACTGTAATAATCTGAACAATAAAGACTTATTAACAAAAGAAAGAAAGAAAGAAAGAAAGAAAGAAAGAAAGAAAGAAAGAAAGAAAGAAAGAAAGAAAGAAAGAAAGGAAGGAAGGAAGGAAGGAAGGAAGGAAGGAAGAAAGAAAGAAAGAAAGAAAGAAAGAAAGAAAGAAAGAAAGAAAGAAAGAAAGAAAGAAAGAAAGGAAGGAAGAAATGTAATAGGCATGAGACCTGTCAGCTTGAGTTCATTTCCTATTCATTTTGTCTTCTCTTGGAGGATATGTACATTTTGGATTTGTTGAGAGGTGTAAACTGTATTGTATAAACCAATCATGTTCTCTATGATCTGGTGAAGAATACAGTGAACTGTTGTCTATGCAAAGGGAAGAACTCTGTGTTCCTGGATTTATTTTCAGAAATTGTTTCTCTGAGTCTAGAGTTTAATCTCTGTTTCCATCAGGATAAAACTTGCTTTAAATAAACTCTCTTCAAGTCCTTAATTGAGAATAAGAAGCCATAGTTCAGATTTACTCTCTCCATTTGAGAGTCTTCATTTTACTGATAACAAAAGGTGATATAGACCACCCAGCTCAACATAAATCTCACATCTCACATAAAGATTGGAGAGTACGATTGCTGGTTAATCTTCCAGAGTTCCAAACAAGTCTTAAATTAATCAACTGAAGCATTTACATTTTATTGAAGTTTTTATTATTAAGAAACATCTTCCTAAAATCACCATCCATACAGCTTGCACCTTTAAGATAAATCTTTAAGAGAAGGCATGATGTTATCTATAGCTGCAGGACACATTACTTCAAAACTTGCGGAATCCGGTTTGGTTCAGTGGATAGAGCGTTGACCTGTGGACTGAAAGGCCCCAGGTTGGATTCCAGTCAAGAGCATGTATTTTGGTTGCCGGCACATCCCCAATAGGGGGTGTGCAGGAAGCGGCTGATCAATGTCTCTCTCCTATTGATGTTTCTAGCTCTCCATCCCTCTCCCGTGCTCTCTGTAAAAAGTCAATAAAATATATTTTAAAAAAAACAACTTAGTAGCTTAAAACAATAATATTCATTATGTCACTATGTCAAGAATTCAAGCACAGTTTAGCTGGTCCTTGGGCTCTGGGTTCTCACAAGGCTGCAATCAAGGAGCTAGTTAGAGCTGCTGACATTTTTACATTCAATTGGGAAAAGATCCTTTTCTAAGCTTAATCACTTGGCTGTTCCCCATAAATGGTTGGGCTGAGGGCCTTAGTTTACCATCATTTATTATTCAGAGGCCTCCCTCCTTGTTTCTTCACCATATAGTTCTTTCTCCAAAGAGCAGTGTACAGTATAGCAACTGGTTTCATCAGAGTGAGCAAGCAAAGGGTGGAGAGGGAGAGAGAGGGAAAATGCTAGTGAGATGGAAATCACTGTCTTTTATAACCTAATTTCAGAAGTGGCATTCTGTCTCTTTGCAATATTGTACTTGTTAGAAGCAAGTCCAGCTCACCCTTAGGGTAACAGGATTACAGAGTTTGAACATCAGCAAGTGGGGACCACTTTGAGCCATCTTAGTCTCACTACCAAAACCTTCTCATGAATCAAGCTACCAAAGGAAACTAAATTCTTAATGGAGAAAAGGAGTCTTAGGAGCTTATTTGCTCTACTGACAGAGTTTTAAAAATTCTACAAGACTTGTTCCATTCTTATTATGAGCAGCTACTTCAAACTTACTCTTCAGAAATCTCTCAAACTCATCACCTCCACCTTCACATTCAGTTCCTCACTGGCAGAGAAAATGTTCCTTACAAAGACATTGTTCCTTATTCACAGAGAAAATGAAAGCAATCATATGTGATTTTTCAAACTGTAGACTGTCAAAAGAAAAATATGTGGCTATATTTTTGCTTATACTTTTCTTAAAATTCTGATTTCAAAGATAGAGATATTCCTGTTTGATGATAATCCCTTGCTGATACATCTTTTTTTTTTTTCTATTCAAAGTCTCTACTTCCCATTTCTTCCTTTTCCTGTACCCTCAACACAAGTTTCTCTGATGGCTTTTGTCATAGCATGGCAGGTGCCAAAGTTTCTCCATGTTTTATCCTTGTCCGCTTCAGATAATAACCATTGCTTTCCAGTCAACTGCTTACCTCCTTCTCCTCTACAATACACTTAAACATGGTTCATATTTTCACCAATGTGTGAACCAAACTCTTTTCAAAGTGATCTGCTTCTAGCTAAATTCAATGACCTCTCTCAGGTCTTAGCTTAATTAGCTTTCTGTATCATTTACTACTTAAGATTGCCCCCACTTTCTTGAGGTACTCCCATCCTGGCATCTATCATACCACCATGTTATGCCATTGCTAAACCTGTCTGTCAATCTTCCTCAACCTCATGGCAGAGAAATCAGTCTGAGCCCAACACTTTCATGCTCACTTCCTGATTTCTAGGTCAAGGACTCCCCCCAACCCCTGCTTTTTATTCCATAAGTACCCTTAAGAAGACTTTTGCCACTTTCCTGATTTTAATTACCATCTCTATGGGAACAACTAAAGTTTTACCTTCAGCATAAATTTCTCTCTCCTAATTCTACCTACATAAGAAAAAAAAAATCACTTAGTAATTTAAGCTCAATGTCAAACTAAACCCTTCAATCCCTTCAACCAAATTGATAGCACCTAAAAGGCTCCTCATCTCTTGCCATTCTGCCATACAGTCAGATCCTGAGTGAATCCCTAACTTCTCCCTTACATAGATGCCTTTGGCCAATAAACCATTAAGTTTCAATGAAAAAGAAGAAAAACTTAAGTGAAAGGATAATGCTTACCCAATACTTCACAGGCCCCACACTCAACATTTAATAAAAATGGAATAAAAATTAGACATATAAAGAACTGAATGAAAATTATAAATGTAAATAAGTGACCTTAAGCACTATAAAAACTTTATAAATCTCCAGAGCCCTAGCAGTGTGAGGAGGGGAGATTGACCCCATACCAAGCAAAGCCAGAGTGCTGCTGCATGCCTATGTCCGCTCCAATGTCCCACCACCATTGCCAGCATGCCCAAGAGAAAGGCTGAAAGGGATGCTAAAGGCAATAAATCAAGGTGAACAAGGAACCACAGAGAAGATCTGCCAGGTTATCATCTAAACCCGCTCCTCCAAATTCAGAGCCCAAGCCTAAAGAGAGACCTGCAAAGAAGAGAAGGTACCAAAAGGGAAAAAGGGGAAAGCTGATGCTGGCAAAGATGGAATAACCCTGTTGAAAACAGAGATGCCAGAACAGACCAGGCACAGAAAGCCGAAGGTGCTGGAGATGCCAAGTGAAGTGTGTGCATTTTTGATAACTGTGTATACCTAGTGACTGTACAATTTGAAATACTATTTTTGTTAAGTTTTATAAAAATGCAGAATTTTTTCCTTTTTTTTTAAGCTATACTGTTAGCACACAAAACACTTCATTGTTATTTGGGGTGAGCGGGGGGTGGGGAACCAAATAGTACCAATAGAATGTCTACAAAACTGGACTGACATGGGGGAGGGGAAAACACCTTTCTCCTAGTTTTGAGAAACCTCCTCTTGGTTCCTGGGAGGAAGGAAGGATCTCTTGATGTTGGCACACATTAGCCATCCTGGCACAAACACCTTGTCCTGTGGGAAAACTAAAATTTGTTTTTATGTCCTTTTCTACCTCTCCACTTTAAGCATAGACTTTGGCTCTCTTAAGCCCAGAGACCTTTTGGGACCTGACCCAAAAAAATTTGTTTCCAGCATGTTGGGCAATCTGGACTTTGCAGTGTACCACTGAGATGGCCTCCCTCTAAAGAGCAGCAGTTCCTTTTTGGACTATGGATCTACAGATTGATATTCTCTGCTATTTTCATTTTATTTCCTCTGAAAAGTTGGTAAACAACATACAGTACTTAATGTGAAATGTCAAACCTCACTCTAAACTTTCTCTATTCAGAGCATCAGATAAAGACTTCATTGGGTTTTATAGTGGTTTTTTGATTTTGGTAGTTCATTGAAGAAGGAAGTTTGAAAGTTGTATACTGTTAACGATTGTCCACGTCCTGGCTGAAATATCATGATTGTTTATTAAAAGTATCTTTAATAAAGCTGGATACAGCTTGGCTTGGAAAAAAAATATGTGACCTTAAATAAAAATCTAGAAGGTCCATGTAGTAGGCAGAATAATGGTACCTGCAAAGATGCCAAAGCCCTAATGTTCAGAACCTATGACAGGGCATGGAAGAAATAAAGTCATAGATGCTAAGGTTGCTAATTAGGCATCTCAAACAGGGAGATTTGTCTTGGATTATCTAGTTTGACCCAATGTAATTACAAGAGCCATTAAAAAGTGGAAGTAGAGGGGGGGGGGGAGTCAGTGTCAGTCTACAGTGTGAGGAAGTTTAACCAGAGGTTGCTGGCTTTGAAGATGAAGGGATCTATGAGTCCAGGAATGAGGACAGCCTTTAGAAGTTGATGAATTTTCCTTTGGAGTTTCAAGAAAGGAACACAGCCCTGCAATCACCTGGATTTTAGTCTACAACTATGATATGTGTGTGTAAACAGTTATTTTTGTTTGGAGAAAATAGTACATATGATATCCAAGATTTTTTCTCTGCAGTGTCAAATCTACATTAAACGAGCTTTCTTGTCTCTATTTTTTATTTTTTTTTATTTTTTACTTCTTAGAGAGATAAAGAAGGAGATTATAGATACATATCTATATATCCATATATACATATCTATATATCCATATATATAGATACACATAGATATATATATCCCCCTCTCCTCTCTCTCTCTCTCTCTCTCTCTCTCTCTCTCTCTCTCTCTCTCTCTCTGCATTCATTGGTTGGTTCTTGTATGTGCTCTACTCTGAGATTAGACCCACAACCTTGTCATATTGGGACTATGCTTTAGCCAACAGAGCTACCTACCCAGAGCAAGTTTTCTTGTTTTTAAATTTATGTACACAGTTACTAACAATGTCTCTATAGGAATAATTAAATTATATTACTCTGCTTCTGTTATACTTATTTTATAAGTGGAATTAAACCATAATAAATGCATTTCAAACAGGTCAGGAGAGAAACAAATCATTAAGTCAACATCAACAATATACAAAAAGTGGCTCTTTTTCTGACTCTTCTACAATTAGCTCCATGTAATTTTTTAGTGCTATGAAGAAAACAAAAATAAAATTGGAAAAACTACCAAAACTTGTTATGGTATGTAATAATTATTAAATGTAAAATACACTCTCATCTGTTACATGACTAAAGCTATTCCTTAACTATTTCAAAATAGGAGCCATCATGTTGTCCAGTAAATCTGTTCCACTGGACAAAATAACACATGACATACAGTTTTCCGATGGTTAATAAGCAAAGTTCAGAAAGATGTTGTAGATCCAAAGAAAGTAAAATAAAACAGCCCTCAGACTTTCAGAAATATAGATAGCTCAAGATTTATTCAGTATTCCAAAGGGCACTACCACCAGGGGATGAAGCACAAAACTAGATACTTTGAATAGCATTAAAATATTTTATATTTGTTCAAATTTAGTAGTTTATTTTTTATCAAGCATTAGTTTTTATAGAGCAATAGAAATTCTACTGGCTTAGATGTCTTCATTAGTTCAGAACTCTAAAACAAAGAAAATTAGAAAAGAATAAGCATGAGTCAGAAAAATAAAAATAATGTTTACGTCTAATAAATTTTCAAGTAGCACATATATCCTGGCAGTCTCTTGGCACTGGATCACATACAGAAACTATATACTTGTTAAAAAATGATTGAAAAATTGCTCAAAGTGCTTTATTGGCTGCATGTCATTTTCCGCACAATGGCAAATAATGAACTTCAATCTTGACAGAAAGAGGCCACTTGTATTCAAGTGCCAGTTACTTTCCTAATCAATTATGTCATACTTCACATGCCTTATCTTAAATAATATGAGTTGGAGACTGGGGAAATAGTAAAGCAATGTTTCTCATTGTTCAAATTACAAGACATTATCCTATATAATAAAAGTGTAGTATGCAAATTATCCCCTCAACTGGGAGTTGTCGGGAGTTTGACCAGGGGACAGGGCAGACCAGGGGAAGGGAGGGAGGCTATGGCCAGCAGCTGCTAGGGGCCCTTCCAGTACCTGAATTTTATGCTCTGGGCTTCTAGTATTTTAATAAAGTACGCCCACTTTTGCTAAAGATATCAAAAGTGAAATAACAGTAGCATTTACTTGTCAACACTAAAATGCAATTCCAAGTTTCTTTCTGAATCCTGAAATAGTTCAGCATCACACAACCTCCATCCAGTGCAGGTCTTAATGGCTTGAATTAGCCATGCAGTTTCCATATCTCCATAGAGACTACAGAATAATCACTTTTATATGTAAATACATTTAGTGTAACTACCGTAGAGGCCACAGTGGCTGCTGCAGCTATTAATGAAGCTGCACTTAATTCGATGCTTACCCAAATTACTCAGAAAAATTCAAGAGGCTAACCATAATCTGAGCTCAGACTCCACACATGCCATATTTGATAAAACCAGATAAAACTAATACAATTACTTGCTTTTAAAACAGTGACTGCTTTTGTGGTTACGATGTGAAATATGTGTATGCTCCCTTCCCAAGGACAGTCAATACTTGGTTCTGAGCATGTTGTTTGAATCTCCTAATGTCCAAATCTCTAGGATCAGCTGGCTAGTGTTTATTAGAATACAGCCAGCACAAAGACAAATAGACAGTGAAAGCCAATATGAGGATGGCTGACTGTTGCCAGGCATAAATTTGACTATGTTGTCACCACTGTCCTTCGGTTACTTGAAGAACTCCCACCAATATACACCTAAATTTTAATTGGGTTGCACCATATAGTAAACTTAGAAAGTATGATTAGCTAAGCCTTTGTATACAAATTCCTGGTTTGTAGGCTAAGGGCACCTCATGATCTACTGAGGAAATGTGCAGACAGTATTATCCATTATATCTCCAGCTCTACAAGACTGTGCCATTAGTGTATATGAAGGACACAACTTTTCTTATCTTGACAATCTTTCCGCTCAGGCCAGGATGTGTTTCCAGAGTCTGTCTTGCTGTCTGCACCTCTATCTTTCCTATCCTATTTCCATAGCTGATAAATCAGTAGCTAATTTCCTCTCCTCACTTGATTTTTTCTGCCCTTGCCTTGCCTGCATTTCATATGTGCCCAAGAAGACCTATATCCATCTATTTTTGATCAGTTCTTATTTTGGCAAACCCACTCTTTACCTGTGAATGTTCCTTTAAATCAGAACACCATGTCAAATACAGCAGGTAGGATGATAGAAGTAGAAACCCCTCAGGATAAACTTGAGATACTTGTGCTTCTGCAAGCCAACCTACTCTAAAATCACAACTTCAAATCCTGACTTACAAGGCTGGAGATCACTGAATTACTTTGTTCCCAACCGGGCTGAATCTTGGATCCTCAAAGAAGAAATATTTTACTAAACACTACTGAAACTTTGTGGCTCCCCTGCACATGAGACTGTCTTGGGGATCTGACTGATCTGAGTAAGAATTAAATTCAAAACCTTGGATTAAAAAGGAAGAAAAGTTAGGAGCTTTCCCTGGTAGAGTCTTCTTGAGTATCAGGGCTGATCACTTCTTAAACCCTCCTCTATTTTCCCAAATGTAGAAGCTACTTTCTCATTAGGAATTACATTAGGAACATCCATAGAAGGTAGAACCTCCTCTGTGCTTACTCAGTAATAAGAAATACCCAGTGCAGTTCTTGCACTAGGAACAGTTATATATTGTTTGTTGGGTGATGTATTGTCTTTGAATTGGAAGAATTAGGAATGCATTTATCTGTGTTTAGCATCCCATACTTGAGTTTTTAATCTAGTAAGATTTCCCAGGATTTTATTTCAAGTAAATCAAGCAAAGTAGTAAATACTATTATAGCTCAGGTTTATTATCTACCCACTCATGCATGATGATTCATGTCAGGTCCCACACCAACCTGCAGAGAAAATGTGCCCCCTTCCTCATGCTCATAAGAAATCCAACCCACGAAGCATGTTATGACTTTAATAGTCTTGCAATTACAGAATCACAAGAATATTTTAATTCTAATCTGTATTAAATAATTCTGTTTTCCCTTAGATCAGTGGTGGGCAAACTGCAGCTCATGAGCCACATGTGGCCCTTTGGCCCTTGAGTGTGGCTCTCCACAAAATATCTGTGCGACTGAAATGTACAGCACAATTGAAACTTCGTGGCCCACGTGCAGAAGTCAGTTTTTGGTTCTCATAAAAAATTTCAATTGTACTATTGATATTTGGCTCTGTTGACTAATGAGTTTGCCGACCATTGCCCTAGATTCAAGTCCTAATTCAGGTGTGTTTTTTCTTCTAAAAACTTTTTGCATACGAAGGATCTAGCCTCCTGCCTCTGCCCTCCATGTTCCCTTGGGAAGTCTCCATCCTTATTACATAGTGCAGTTAAACTCCACTGCAGTATCTACCTCCAGTCTTATATATCCAAATCTATCACAGTAATGTGCAAAGCAAGGAAACTTCAACTTTAAGAGTCATCCTTTTAAAAAAAAAAAAAAAATATATATATATATATATATATATATATATATATATATATATATATGTATAGTTGATTTTTTACAGAGAGGAAGGGAGAGAGATAGAAAGTCAGAAACATCGATGAGAGAGAGACATTGATCAGCCGCCTCCTGCACACCCCATAGTGGAGATGTACCCGCAAGCAAGGTACATGCCCTTGACCGGAATCGAACCTGGGACCTTTCAGTCCGTAAGCCGATGTTCTATCCACTGAGCCAAACCGGTCTTGGCTAGAGTCATCCTTTATTTTAGGACACTTTAATGCCCCCCTTTTGTTACTTTACTTGACCTTTGGTGTCTTATCCAGATATCCAGGACTTTCAAAATGTATATTTTAAAAATCCTTAATGTACTCTACTGAAGAATACTCATGAATCAAATTTCTCTATATATTTATGCACATGAACAAAAGACACCTATAAGTTGGTGTGTTTCAGTTTTCTCTGAGAAGAAGGGAGTGTCACCATAGTATTCTTGCCCTTTTCCTTTATAGCAAGTTTGTTGATAATGAAGAATTCATTGTCTTAGAAATCATTACTGAATTCAGAAGAAACTTCTGCTATTTTCACCAATTCATTGTTTGTTAATCTTCAAATGCAAATTAAAAGTATTTATAACCCCCATGTATATCCCAATTTTATAAGCTTGAATAGTCACAGAACAAAGCACCAGAACTAGGGAGTGGATATAAAGCTTCCCTCATGTACCTCAATGGCGGCTTCTTTTGAGATTCTGGGAGAAATTAGGCATCCAATTGATTAAACTAATCAATAGCAAAGCCTCACTATACAAAATGTAGATTCTATTAGAGCTCATATAAAATACAGAAGTGGTCATAGAATTTTTACATCTGAGATAGTCTGCAAACTTCTGAAAAAAAACATATCCAATTTAAATGTTACAAATTAAGCAAAGTGTTAAAAATGCCATTTTTTATGCTATCCCTCATTAGCCAATATCCGTTTTTCTCTTAAAAAATTCAAGTGTCCCTAACTGTCAATTTATAATTGAATTTGATTACCAAATGACATTATCAATTATGTCTTAAAGTTATAAAAACATAGGTTCTAATAACCCAACGTAGCATTTTATTCCCATGTCAACCAGGAATTATGAGATTCGTGATATAGCTAGATTTCCTTTTTGTTTTTTATCAAAACATATGCCTCAGTTTATTAAACATAATTTAAAGTGATGTAGCCTTTATAATTTTACTAGAGGCCTGCTGGACAAAATTCATGCATGAGGGTATGTGTCCCTCAGCCCAGCCTGCACCCTCTCCAATCTGGGACCCCTCAAGGGATGTCAAACTGCCCGTTTAGGCAGGATCCCAGTAGGATCAGACCTAAATGGGCAGTCGTATATCCCTCTCACAATCCAGGACTACTGGCTCCCAACTGCTTGCCTGCCGGCCTTCCTGATTACCTCTAACCACTTCTGCCTACCAGCCTTCTCACCACCTAACCACTCCCTTGCCAGCCTGACTGCCCCTAACTACCCTCCCCTGTCGGCCTGGTCACCCCTAACTATCCTTCCCTGCCTGCCTGGTCACCCCTAACTGCTCTACCCTGCAGGCCTGGGTCTCCCACAATTGCTCTTCCCTGCAGGCCCAGTTGCCCCAACTTCCCTCCTCTGCCAGCCTGGTTACCCCTAACTGCCTTCCCCTGCAGGCTTGATTGCTTTCAACTGTCCTCTCCTACAGACTTGGGTCCCCCCTACTGCCCTTCCCTGCAGGCTTGGTCACCCTGAACTTACTTCTCCTGCAGGCTTGGTCCCTTCCAACTGCCCTCCTCTGTAGGTGTGGTCCCCCCACAAATGCCCTTCCCTGTAGGCCTGGTTACCCCCAACTTCCCTCCACTTCCAGCCTGGTCATCCCTAAATGACCTCCCTTGCAGGCTTGATCCCTCCCAACTTCCCTCCCCTGCTGGCCTGATCACCCACAACTGCCCTCCCTTGCAGGCCTGGTCCCTTCCAACTGCCCTTTCTTGCTGGCCATCTTGAGAGGGCCATTTTGTGGCCACATGGGCATAGCCATTTTTGACCACATGGGGCAGCTATCTTGTGTGTTGGAGTGATAGTCAATTTGCATATAAATCTTTTATTAAATAGGATAGAGGCCTGGTACATGGGTGAGGGATGGCTGGTTTGCCCTGAAGTGTGTCCCAGATCAGGGTAGGGGTTCCCTTGGGGAATTGGGCAGCCTGAGCAAGCGGCCTGTGGTGGTTTTCAGGCCAACCATGCCTCCAGCAACCCAAACATAGTCCAGGGCCAGCTAAAAGCAGGTATCTGGAATTTATCTGTCTTCTATAATTGAAACTTTGTATTCTTGAAAAGAAGCCAGGGCAGGCTAGGGCAGGTGGGAAGCTTGGCTTCCTCCATCACTGAGGGCAATCCAAGCCTCCTGCTTGCACTAGCTCCATGGCAACTACCATGGCATACTCACTCTGATTGGCTGGTGGGTGTAATAGAGTGATGGTCAATTTGCATGTTGCTCTTTTATTAGTGTATATACCATTTTATGGCTATCAATAATGAAATGTGTTGTTATTAATCTTTAAAGCAATGATTGCTGACATTTAATAAAGTATGTTACATGTAGATCATGATTTAATTCTACTTCCAATATCACATATGTTCTCCTATGTACATTCTCATAAAATAAACATGAGAATTACTACTTCTTGGGATTAATGGTTGATCCAATAATATTGGTAGGATAATGTAATTGCTAGTCTATTATTAGTCATGATGTAATAATCCTATATAATAAAAGGCCAGAACCACCATGGCCCCTCACTGGGCTGGCACCACCCCCAAGCAAGTGGTTAGGGGTGATCAGGTAGGCAGTCCAGTGGTTAGGAGTGATCATGTAGGAAGACAGCCCCTCGCAGGGCTGACCCCACCCTCCAGCAAAGAAAGAGGGAGGCCTACGCTACTGGCGGCAACTCTGTAGCAGATGTGTGGAAGTCAGCAAACCCCACAGAGGGAGACCCAGGCCAGGCAAGCCATTGCACCCCACACCTGTCACCTGCAGAGGGAGGCCACCAGTGGTGGGAGTCAGGTAGCATTGCACAGATGGCAAACAGTGGTGTTGGTGTGGGTGGGTCCAGCTGCCTGCAGCCAGGAGAAAGATAACCCCTATAAGCCCTGATCTCAGTTCAGGCCTAGTGACCCTACCTGAAGAGTCCCAGATTGTGAGAAGGTGCAGGCCAGGCTGAAGGACAACCCCACCCTCGAGTGCACAAATTTTCATGCACCAGGCCTCTAGTTGAATATAAAAGAGCTTGGCGATTTTAGTTACATATTCCCATTGTGTGATTTTCAGTGGTAAGAAACTTTTGACATGAAGAGAATGCCTAAAGTCATTAGAATCTACCTTATTTTAAATTTTGTGCTCTATATTTAAGTCTAAATTAAGCATATTTGGATGAAAATTGTCACTAACTCCTAATTCTGCATTTTTTAAACTACATGAGTACATGCCCTAGATAATTTGGCTCGGTGGATAGAGTATCAACTCACAGACTAAAGGGTCCCAGGTTATATTCCAAAGAGAACATGTATTTCAGTTGCAGGCTTGATCCCCAGCTCTGGTTGGGACAACAAATCATTGTTTCTCTCTCTCTGTTTCTCCTTCTCCCTTCCACTCTCTCTAAAAGTCAATGGAAAAATATCCTCGGGTGAGGAATAAATAAACAAACAAATAAATAAATATGAATATGAGTACTTTTTCTCCAAATTATTCCTTGATTTTTTTTCTCTTGACCCACTATATTCAATCATTCTAATGAGCAAATGTTTCTTTATATTTAAAAATATATCCATAATAATAAAAGTATAATATGCTAATTAGACCAGATGTCCTTCTGGACAACCTTCCAGATGAAGCCAGGACTGCAAGGGAAGCCCAGATCCCAGATGCTTGCCAATGGCTGGAGGGAAGCCTAGGTCCCAAGTGCCAGAGGAAAACCAGTGCCAGCAACCAGGGGAAGGAATTTTGTGCATCAGGCCTCTAAAATATATGTATATTAGAAGCCCGGTTCACATAATTTGTGCACTAGAGGGGGTTGTCCCTCAGCCCACCCTGTGTCCTCTCCAATCTGGGAACCCTTAGGGGATGTCCGATTGCTGGGTTAGGCCCCAGGGATCGGACCTCACCTGGCAGTCGGACATCCCTTTCACAATCTGGGACTGCTGGCTCCCAACCACTTGCCTGTCTGCCAGCCTGATCACCCCCTAATCACTCCCTTGCCAGCCTGATTGCCCCCAACTGCCCTCCCCTGCTGGCCTGATCATCCACAACTACCTTCCCCTACCACCATCTTGTGGCAGCCATCTTTGACCACAAGGAGGTGGCCATTTTGTGAGATAACATGAGAGTCAATTTGCATATTACCTTTTTATTATATAGGATATATTTACACACACAGTGAGTGGCCAGATTATGATGATCTCTGAACACATAATAATCTGGCCACTCAGCGTATATCCTATATAATAAAAGGCTAATACGCAAATTGTCCCCTCGACCAGGAGTTCGACCAGCATGCAGGTTGGCCGACCAACCATGTCCCCTCCTCCTGGCCAGGCTGGCCGGACCCCACCCATGCACAAATTCATGGACAACATAGCCAGATTATTATGAGTTTAGTGGTCATAATAATCTGGCCACTCAGTGTGTGTATGGGGCAAAAGCAAGTTTACAACTATGGGGACACGAAATACAGTTTATTCCAGTATTATTATATTATTTCCATATGAAGAACTATAAAACTACTTCTGCCACACTAAATATATACTAGGGATTCAGTGCACCTTGAAAGGAACTGTGGGCCACGAGGCTGTGGTGGGCACAGAAATAGGTCTCTGTGCTCCCACCCGGCCCCTCCTGTCATGGACCCAGTTCCCCTGTCTGCCAGGAACCCTGATTTCGCTGCTGCTGCTCCCACACACTGATGGGGCCAGCCCTACTCCCCTCCGCTGACAGGGCAGAACAATTGAGGTTGGCAGCCACTGCTCGCACCCACTGAGGGCACCGAGCTATCAAGACTGCTGATGGGTACCAGCAGTGGGTGTGAGCGGGGTCATAATTGGCAGCAGGTGCAAGCACCCAGTGGGACTGCAGCATGTGGGAGCAAAGAATTTTCAGTAACCACCATAGGCTTTCCCTGATGACAACCACTGGTGCCCTGCCTTGGTCTGGTGACCCTGCTCACCTGCTGCACCATTCCACCATAGCTGATGCCTGCCATGTTCTGCATGTGACCCCTGGTGTTCATCATAGTGACCAGTTGTTCAGTTGTTCCACCATCCAGTCTATTTGCATATTAGGGTTTTAGATAGATGATAGATAGATAGATAGATAGATAGATAGATAGATAGATAGATAGATAGATAGATATAGATAGGTAGATGGATGATAGATAACCTCACTTCTGCTTTCCTATATTTTAATCCAAGTCTTTACTCCAAACATTTGGACAATTCCAATTATTTCCCAACTAGCATTACTTCCAACCTCTTTACCCTCCAATCCAAATTATATACTAGTACATATATTCATCTTTTTGCTATAAAGCTCGCATCACTCCTCTTACATTTCCAAGCCTTATAACCCCTCATTGCTTAAAAGTAAAACCAACTTCAACATAACATTCAAGGCCCTATACAATCTGAACCTAAACTTATTTATATTGTTCAAAGTACAAGTCATAATAACTGTTCCTTAATCATATTCTTACTTTTCTGTTTTTCTACTTTTGTTCCTTGTTATCCCCTATATATTTAATACTCAGTATAGTCTTCTTTTACAATCTGCTCAAGTGTCTGTTTAAATTCTTTCTCATGTGACCAGACCTTCTAAAAGAGGTCTCTCCCATAAACTCCTAGAAAGCTTTGCTTGTATTTGATATGAAACATTATGGCTTTTCCCCATATTCCATATTTGATTTATATCCCCCAAAATTACTCATATCAGAATCTTTTCTCTAGCAAACCCAGAGCACTGTGCATATAAATAGTTCAATAGATGTACATAGGTGACATTGATGAAATAATAGCCTAGGTATAAGTCAGGGGCCCACAAACTGTGGCTTGCAGGCCAAATATTGTCTTTCTACCAGTTTTTTTTATAAATTAATATTTTGAGGATATAGCCATAAATATTTTTTATGTATTGTTTATGGCTGTTTTGTAGTGCAACAGCAGAGATAAGTAGCTGCAACAGAGCCTCTATGTCCCCAAATGCCTGAAGTATATTAGGCTTTATAAGAAGGGCTCTTTGCAGAAGATTTTGCTGCTTTCTGATATGATACATTACAGGAAGGCAGGAAAAAATTAACTTTGCTTGAGTGCTCAAAGACATTCTACTAGGAGTGTCTGTGCCTGATCCTGCTTCCATTCTGTCACTGCCCTCCCTTTATTGCCAGCATACCCACCAGTTCTGTAAGGTGATTCTTGGCTACACCACCTGAATGGAAAGGGGTTTTTATAGTGTTTCTCAGGAATACACCTATTGAAAGACACACACATCTTAGATAACCTTCTGCAGTCAACAGTTAGGACATCTGCTGATCCTCACATATGACCAATGACAAGCAACAGCTGTCATTCTGTCAGAACTAACCTACAAATGTTACCACCATAAGACACAAGCTACAAAGCTGTCCAAACAATGATGGCAAATGTCCCAATCAACCATTAGAGACCATTTTAGTGACAAAATTCCTCTCAATATGCCAAAGGAATAATTTAGCTGACTCATTCTGTCAAAATAAAACTGATTTGGGCAATTTTCAAAACTTTTTTGTAAAGTCTTCTCTAAGTAAATAATTTTAAATAGTACTTTTTTTGTATGGGAACTAAAATAATTATGTTTGTACTTTCATATTTATAATTGCCCAAGAATATCATATTTATCCATATGCATATTTGTACATTAGCTTGTTAAGTATTTTCAGTTCAAATCCCAAAATTCATAGGATTGCATATATTCCAATTTAAATTGAGGGTAAAATTGGTACATGTTCTTTTGGATTATCCTAGTTACACAAAGTTTGACACTCATGTATTTATTCAGTGAATATTTCTTAGGAGCTCTCATGTTCCAGGCATCATGGAAATAGTATGGCATAGCAAAAAGAACACCAGATTTCTAGCAATCAGAACAGGGTTTGGATCACACCTCCATAAACTGAGTGAATATAAACAGCTTATTTAATGTCTTTGAGACAAAATTAAGTTTCTTTTTTAAATGTGGAATATGACATGTTTTTTTCTGAGAGTGTTGTAAGAATTATGTGTGGTAGCTGTGTTGGTGTGCCTGGCATATATCCACACCAGGGTCTGCCTTCTACTGAGAGGTAGCTCCTATGTGCTGAACATAGGAATAATCACTAGATCCAATCTAGACCAAATAGAATGACCTCATCCTCCTAGTGAACTTCCTGGGTTGGGTACTGGACTATGATTGTTTGTCAGGACAATCATAATCCTCCTCAGGATTTTTACAACTACAGCTGGGGCATGAAGCTTGAAGATAGCAAATACAGAGATGCTGGTAAAAATGCCCCACGTAGAGAATTTCTCTGTGTAGGAGGAACTAATAATGCTAATATCATGGATGGTTGGAGAGAGACTGAGTTCCCTCAGTTCCAGTCTCTAAGTCATTAGGGCTTTCTGAAGTCCTTCAAATACACCCCCTTCCTGCTAAAGCTGCATTCTTTGTAATTAGAACCCTAACTAAGACAATGTCGAAATGCTACCAATGAACAAAGTAAGTACACAACAAATGTTAGTTACCTTATTCTATCTCTGACCACCTTGGAATAGGAGAATGAGTAGTATATAGTTCTTAACCTTGATGTCTCTGGTTTAATGACTACTATGCTTGGCACATAGCAGGCAAACAATAAACTTTACCAAATGGACAAATGATTAACTATAGTACTGACATAATTATGAGTATTACGACGCTCCAACTAGTAAGTTAGCTTGCTGCTGGGATCTGACCAATAGGGACTGGGTGAGATGGGACAGAAATGCCCTGGAGTCCTCCCATAGACCTTCCCCAGCCCTGATCATGAGGTCCCAGATTTTGAGAGGGCACAGACCAGGCCAAGGGACTTCCCTGGTGAAACCTACCTAACAGAATTTTTGCAAAGATTATAGATAAAATACATATGAACATGTAACAGGTAATCAATAAAATTGTTGTGGCTGATAATATAACAGATACTAGTTACCCTGTGATATTCGAAGAGCAAGAAATGCCAATGTTTTCAATTTTTCTAAAGTAAAGCTAATCTGGCTCTCATAGCCTCCTTACCAAGATTGTCAAAAGGGCTGAATTCAGGCATTACATGGGCTCCTTTCCTTTTCCATCAAATCACTCAGAATGCCGGGGCCTTGGATAATCTAAAAACTTAAGAGGAGGGTCGTGGCCACAGTGGCATTGCATTTTTGCTATGAATTGCCTTTCTCCTGCTTTTATCCATCACCATCTCCCAGACACTATCTCTCTGTGTCATTGCCCACGATGCCCACTCAGCAATCCCTTTCAAGTTGTGTCAAAAATATTTTTGACATGGTGCCTCAGGTCACATTATTTAATGGCCAGGTCTGCCTAAATATTTACTCAACACACCTAATTGTGCATCTCCAACGTGCATAATTTAGATTGAGTTCTGATCTGCACCAGCTGAATGATCCTACAAAGTGTTCATTCCCATTCTAATAGAAGCCACCTCCATAGAGGAACACTTTTGTTCAACTTGACACATCATCTTTTTCTTCTCTTTTTTAAGTAGCATAAAGGCTGATTTCCCAAGTATGATTTAGCCAGTACTTCATGGCCTATTCTCTCTACTGTGATTCCACTGGTGATTAAAACAAATATCTTGGTCAAATTTTTCTGGTCCTTGTTTATCTTAAAATATTTCTCTCCTATTTAATGTGGTCCTTATTATCCACTGTGATAATTATGGTGAAGATAATGATGAAGGTGATGATAAAATGAACCCACTAAAGCTGAAAATAAATACAGATTTTTACAATATATTTGTAAGATTCCTACTGTGAAGCACTTCCCCAGGATGAATATTGCTCTAAGAAATTCTAGTAATTATGAGCTTGAGTTCAGTATAACAAAATTTCCCTTGCCACTTCAAAAACTTCATATCCTATTCAGACATAGGTGAGTATCATTAGTCTAAATCTTCCCAAGTAGAAGGGAAGAAGGCTTAAACTTATCAAAATAAAGGAGGCATGAGCAGAAAGCATTATGCATATTCACAGAGAATCTGTATGCTCCTTATTCATTCCTAGTGTGACATAGTTGAGGGCTCTCGGGTGTCATCCAGCTTTCAACTTTTTTAGCTGAAAGCTTCTTTAGCTGAAGGCTTAACTGCCAACGCACTGTCAGTCCAACTGTTTTTCATGTCAGTCGGTAATGAGCAATTAGTGGCGCATTAATCCAGAATCACTCGCTCTCAGTCCTGACCCTTCACTGAGTTTCAATAGCATTAGATGAGCTAGATGTACTATTCCTAGGCTACCCTTGGTAACAGAAATTGAAGGACTAGGATGTGTTGAAAGAGACTATGACCTTTTGGGTCATAATTTATTAGGATCAAAAAAGGCATTAACATCAACAGATTTAGTGCCTACTTCAAGAGAAAGATATTTCCGACAAAGGCCTTCCCACCTTAGAGCTGGCAGAGGTTATTTCCTCCAAGTAGGACACCCTGGCAACTGATTTAAGAACTCTAAACGTAGGTAACCCATGATAATATTACCAACTCCCTATTATTAGGGGACAGAACGTACTTTTAAAATATAAAAAAAAGGAGAAAAAAAAGAGCTCAATGTCCAGATATGTGGAAATATTCTAAACCAGCCAAGAAATAGATAATCTTCCTTTTAAGGTAAATTGTAACACTTTGAGGACTTTGCCACACAAATGAAACAAGGATATCTAATCCACAAAGTGATGTACCTTTTCTAATAGTATCATGGCCTTAAAATAGCATTGGCTATCCCATCAATGTACTATTTTGCTCATTTTGTTATAGTTAGAAATTCATGAGATGTGGTTAATCCCGAACTATTTTCTGTTCTCTTTAATGTATACATCATGCAAATGAACTTTCAGAAATTTAAATGTTATATATTTTATAAAGTACAGCACTTGCTATTGCCTTGTCCTTTAAAATAGTATACCATTTGATTTGTTAATGAGAAGGAAAATGAAACCACTGCCCAATCCTCATTTATTTTTTTATTAATTTTTTATACATGTCTCCCCATGCCCCCCCTCCCTCCCAGGCATACCCCAACCCCCCCAGTGTCTGTGTTCATTGGTTATGCTTATATGCATGCATACAAGTCATTTAGAATACATAAAAACTTCAGGAAAAGTTCTATTTCACTAAGTATACTAGGTATTAAATCCTACAATCATTTTCATGTTTCAAAAGTGGAAATGAAGGAAAGACAGCAAAGAATTATTCCATCCTTTGATAAAAGTTTAGAGGAATTGTAAAATTGTCCCAAATTAGTATATTTTATTAAAACTTATAAAACAATTTTGAAGATAAAAAAAAACTTATTTGCAAAAATTATACTCTAATTGTCTAGCATGTTGAATGATGATAAAAGTAATATATCTTTGGGGAATAATTCCTTAAAGCCAACTAACTGTAAAATCTATGAGCCAATTAGGGGAAAGTGAGTCATTAACAAATATCCATGCTATGCAACTTAAACTTTCATACACACTTTTTTTATAAAATATGGAAATATGGCTGGCATTCACACAATGCCAAAATAAAATAATAAGCATTTATTTTATCTAGCCACATACATGCCTTAGGTCCCAATTGCAGATGTTTACTCCCTGGTAAACATATCGTTATGGTAATATTAAGTATTGACAATGACACATGCATTTACTCCAGTCAATGCCGGTAGGATACTTGCTTGGCTAACATTTCCACAAACTATTACCAGTTGCTAAACCTTGGCTAACACTTACACAACTGGAGGAGAAGGACATAACCATTTGTAAAATATTTGCCTTGCAAATATCATTTGCCACGTGGATTTGACTCAAAAGATTAAAAATGCACATGTATACATTTTAAAAGTATTTTGCCTGACACTGTAATAACAGTCTTTTTAACCCAACCTTAAAGTGTATGTGTTGTGTGTGTGTGTGTGTGTGTGTGTGTATGAATGTGCTTGTAAAATAAATGTTTAGTTACAAAGAAATGTTTCACTTATGCTCATTAAAGCATGATTTAATTTAATCAAGAGGATATTTGTTGAGGGCATTTTAATATCTTAATTAAATTATTCCAGCTTCAGAATCAGAGTTTAGTATGATTAATTACATAACTGGGATGTGCCATTTTATAGTTTGGTCTGCAGCTTTTAGTTTCCAGTGTAAGATGCAGAAGCCCATCAGACAGAAATAATAACAAAATGACTCTGCTTCCCCCAAAGCCTCAATTTCCTCTGCTTTCCATGTCAACCAATTCCTATGTGCTTAGGACATTTCTGTAGAGTACAGCCTGTCTCAATCCTATCTCAGTGTTTTGACAATGAAAGTGGCCATTGGCTGCTGTGTGGAAACTAGTCTTAGCAGATCATGGCTGAACACAGTATTTAATCCAAAATACCCTGCCTCTATTGCTACACTTGTGGTAAAGTAGCATTTCACCCATAGAAGTAGCAATTCTTAAGTTTTAGGTTCAGTGAAAATCACTCTTTGACAAACTGACCATTGACCTTGGAATAGAAAGTCTAGATTCTTCCTTTAGCCATCCACACAAGTTAAAAAATGTTGGTAGGGTCCAAGCTGATTCTTTTAGAAAAAGAGTTTGAGCATAAGATCCATTAACAGGTAAGAAAGCCTCATGAGGGCAAGGGCTTTTTGAAATTATTTCAGTTTATAAAGCAGAAACTATAAGACAATAGAGAGGGAGGGAGGCAGGGAGGGAAGGAAGGAAGGAAGGAAGGAAGGAAGGAAGGAAGGAAGGAAGGAAGGAAGGAAGGAAGGAAGGAAGGAAGGAAGGAAGAAAGGAAGGAAGGAAGGAAGGAAGGGTAAATATTTGACAATGTAATACCCTGATAACTGTGCTCTATCCACTGGCAAGCTTGTCTGTAAAGAGCAATGTGACAGTGTGGCACTCTTATTAAAGTTGCTTACTGAACATAATAACTAAAATTAAATCCTCTAATTGTGAGGAGTGCCAAAATATGACAGCATTGCTTATGACTACTGATGAACTTATTTATCTCATATTCTCCCAGAAGAGGTGATCTGAGGCCTTTTCTAGTGCTTACCATTCTAGTAACCAAACACTTTGATTTCTATTCTTCTTGACCACTATACTGGTCTTTATTAACCCTACTTTTATCAAGACCTTCAGGAACTCTGTTGCATATAATGCCACTGAGCCATATATAGGATAATGTAATAATATCCAAATAAAACTTCCCAACTCCTGATCTCAAAGAGAAGGGATAAAAAAATGTGATATCCTTTCCTTTCCTTCTAAATAAAACCTGATGTCCACATACAATTTGGCCAAATTCTTCTCCAGATATTTAAAGAGGAAAAAAGAGGAGAACTGATTTTCCTAGAAGAAACAAAACTATCTTTTACATCTAACATCTTAGTCAGTTGTCATTCTCACATCCATAGTAGTTGCCTGTTGCTACATAAGAAATTACTCTAAAACTTTGTGGCTTAGACAAAAAATACATATAATCACGCAGCTTCTTATAATCAGGTGTGCATTTACAGAACAGCAGCGGATTCCCCCTGAATCTGATTAATTGAGCCTTCAGATAAGACTGCACCATTCCCAACAGCTTGACTTTAACCTTAACTGAGTGCTCGCCCATGTGTTGTTGGCAGGTCATGGTCTTTTTCACAATGACCTCTCCTCAAAATTGCAGCAGCTTCCCCTAAGGTGAGCAATCCATGAGAGCAAGCCACAGATAACTTATCTCCTATTCTGGAAATTACATCATATTACATCATCTGATCAAAATTCAGCATCTTCATATAAATTATTTCCATGTGTGAAGAGGTTCTTTGAGTGGTGTTCCTTAAATATAGCTTCTATCTATCTGTAGACCTACACAACTGAAGAGATAAATAGAGGGACAGGGTTAGCATAACTGCCACAGAAATTCCTATTATAAAAGGCAGAAAGCAGAATGCACAACTTATCACTACTACATAGAAATTTTGAAATCTAGCCAGGCAAATGTTGGAAGTTTCTTGATTAGATCTCATGAATTAGAAATAATTCTCTGTAGCTCTGTGAGCTTTTGTTTCATTGTTTATGAATGGTAACATGTGCTGGCAGCTAACCAGTTTTCTCAGACTGCTTCTAGCCAGAATTCTGTGGAATAAGGATCTGTCCCCATTCTTAACATTTCCCTCCCAATCCAAGCTAGTGGATATTTCTGCAGCATTTCTTAAAGAATGCTAAGGACCGCCACCAAAACCAGTTTGGCCTGCAGACTGAAGGGTCCCAGGTTCAATTCCAGTCAATGGTATGTACTTTGGTTGCGGGCACATACCCAATAGGGGGTGTGCAGGAGGCAGCTGATCTATCTCTCATCGACGTTTCTAACTCTCTGTCCCTCTCCTTTCCTCTCTGTAAAATATCAATAAAATATATTTAAAAAAATAATAGTAAGGACCTCCTCGGAATTCTCTTAGGGTCCACTCTATTAAACAAAAGTCATACTCACAAATCTCTTAGAAATAAGCCCTTCATAAAATCTTATCATCTGATTGAGGAGATCTGAGAGGAATACCTTTATTATTCTTAAAAGGACTTTTGTCTATAAAATATGTTGATATACCACCTTAGCTCTTTCTGAGATTTTTTGAAAAGTAGTTTACAGTTATTCTAGGTTTTATCTTTGGAAGGTGCTTTTCTGGCTATGGCCTCAATTTGATCTTTCTCAGTTGTTGAGCAACAACCCAGGAACCAAGAGGTCAATGGTTTAATTCTGGTCAGGGCGCATGCCCAGGTTGTGGTCTCTATCCCCATGCAGGTTGCAGCCAATCAGTAATGTTGTTCTCTCATCAATATTTCTATCTCTCTAACCCTCACCCTTCCTCTTGCTCTCTCTTAAAAAAAAAGAAAGAAAGAAAGAAAAACTACATTGGACATCTAGTCCCATTGATCATTCAGATGTCGCCAATCCCAGCTATCATGAGATTCCAAGTGAGGACTTCCCAGTGTTCCTAGCCAACCAACAAAACCATAGAATTATTTATTGTTCTAAGCCACTAAATTGTGAGGTAATTTGTCTTTCAGTAATAATCAAATTCTAATCCAATTTTATTTTGTATACACTGAATAAAAATAGTGAAGAGTCACCATACTATTTTATTTTTTGAATTAAATCTTTATTATTCACATTATTACATTTGTTACTCTTTTTCCCCTCCATATCTCCTCTCCACCTGGCTCCCAACCCTCCCTCTACCCTTACCTCCCTCCTGTTGACCTCATCCATAGGTATAATTTTTGTCCAGTCTCTCTCTGTATACCCCTCACCCCTTTCCCCCTGAGAATTATCAGTCCACTCCCTTTCTGTGCTCCTGATTCTATTGTATTCACCAGTTTATTCTGTTGATCAAATTTTTAATTGACTTAATTTTTAGATTCACTTGTTGATAGATATGTGTTTGTTGTTCATAATTTTTTATCTTTTACCTTTTTCTTCTTCCTCTTCTTAAAGAGTACCTTTCAGCATTTCATATAATACTGGTTTTGAGTTGATGAACTCCTTTAGCTTTTTCTTATCTGTGGAGCTCTTTATCTGCCCTTCAATTCTGAATGTTAGCTTTACTAGATAGAGTATTCTTGGTTGTAGGTTCTTGCTATTCATCACATTGAGTATTTCTTGCCACTCCAGTCTGGCCTGCATCGTATCTGTTGAGAAATCAGCTGACAGTCATATGGGTGCTCCTTATAGGTAATTAACTGTTTTTCTCTTGCTGCTTTTAATATTCTCTCTTTGTCTTTTGCTCTTGGTATTTTAATTATGATGTGTCTTGGTATAGTCCTCTTTGGATTCCTTTTATATGGGGTTCTATGTGCTTCTTGGACTTCAAGTCTATTTCTTTTACCAGATGTGGGAAGTTTTCAGTCATTATTTCTTTAAGTAGGTTTTCAGTATCTTGCTCTCTCTCTTCTTCGGGCACCCCCATAATTCTGATGTTAGTATGCTTGAAACTTTCCCAGAGGCTCCTTACGTTATCTTCACATTTTTGGATTCTTTTTTCTTCTTGTTTTTTTTCTAGTCGAGTGTTTTCTGATCCTTTATATTTCAAAATTTTTACTTGATTCTTGCCTTCCTCTAGTCTGCTGTTAGTTCTCTGTATAATATTTTTTATTTCAGTCAGTGTATGTTTAATGTCTAGTTGGTCCTTTTCCATCTCCAGTTGGTTCTTTTTCATCTCTACTTGATTCTTTTGCATCTCCAGTTGGTTCTTTTTCATCTCCTCTTGGGTCTCACTAACTTTATCCAACTTTTCTAGGATATTCTTGAAAAACCTTATAAGTGTGGTTTTGAACTCTATATCCAGTCATTTGTTTTCCTCCATTTCTTTTGTTTGTGATCCCTTCCCTTGTCTCGGCATTTTCACTATGCCGGCAGAACTTCTCTGTTGGATTCAGCCTTATGATACCAGACTTGCAAAACTGCAAAAGCCTCTCTGTTGAGCTTGGGATGGGTGGAGTTTCAGGGCGTAAAGGACTGCCTTGCCTTCCAGTCAGCCCCGCCCTCCGGAGCCCCTGAGTCTCACGTGACTGGGTATTCACTGGAGCAGTCCCTGTGTGCACACACTTGTGCTCTCTCTCTCATAGTGCCTCTAGACTACTGCCTTCCCAGCTCCCCTGCACTCCGGGACCATATGAATCTGGGTCCCCAGGACTTTGCCCAAATCTGGGGTTTAGTGGCATTAGAAGTGATGTAGTTGGGATGCTTTATCTCCCGCCCTCTTATGAAAGCCAACAGCACAATCAGCAGTTGGTCTTCTGTGCACAGTGGTGTGCACCGCCTGACTTCTCTGCTCCTGCGACTCTCCCAAATTTCTGTGCACCTCTCCCTTTTCACAGTCCAAACTCCCTCCATATGAGTTTTGGCTAGACTTGGAGTTTAGTGTCATAGGATAAGGGGTTTAATGCCATTGAGAGTCTCTGTCTCCCTCTGGCCAGAGAAAGCCAACCAGGTTCTCTGGCACCCACTCTCTCCACATGCACGTCTCCATACCTCAGCTTTTTGCAGCTCCTCTTGGCCTCTGTGAGCCCCTCTCTTTCCTTCTAGTTGTAGAATTTCCACTCAGCCAGCTTTCCTGTGGTTCTGGATGATATCTGTTCTGTCTTTTAGTTGTAGTTTTGAAATTGTTGTGCGAGGCAGCTGTGTAGGTGTTTACCTAAGCCGCCATCTTGTTCACCATACTATTTTAATGGCCCATAACATCAGGTTATGTCAATGAATGCATAGTGCATCTCTGCCACTAGAAATAAAAGGTGAGGCAATTTGTCAATGACCATTTCTCATGCACATTAATAGAAGAGCAAATCAATACATTTATCTTTACTGTAATATTTTAGATTGCAATTGGCCATTCTCCATGTAGATTTATTATTTCATTGGTTGTTAATGTGGTCCCTCATTAGATCAAAGCAAACTCTATGACTAAATCTTATTTCTGGCCTAGAGAATGCTTGGTCTTTGAAATAACTTAATCTTGCCCTATTAAGTCTATTAGTTCATATGTTAATTTTTTGCTTTATTTAAAGCATCCATCTTAAGTTCTTATTTTGCACACATCATCTCCAAAGTCAAAACAAAACAAACAAAAATACACTTAATTCGAAATAAATGTTACATTAATAACAGTATCAGATAATTTCAATAAACTGACAAACTCAAATAGAAAAATCCTAAATGCAAATTTGAGAAGGAACACATTTTTATTCAGTCAAAATATAAAACCTCATTAAAATAAACTGTTGCTTTCTAAAGATACTTATATTTTATGCATCTCTAATATAAAATAATTCATTAAAGTAGGTAGTAGAGAATGTCTTAAAATATTTTTATTTTAGTATTCAGGGCAGTGTACTTCATTTACATGAACCAAGGAAATTAGGCTATTAAAATGATGTAAAACATCACATGATGTTTACAGGATAGTATTCTTTAACCTTAAATTCAATTATTGCAATAGAAATAAATTAGTCCTGAAAATGTGATTATATATTTCTTCCTGACTTACCCATAATCACCCAAGAATGTCTTCTCACAGGAAAGTAATCATGAAGTATAACCCACAAAGCACCAAATTAATGAAGGTTTTGTTTTTTTGTTTGCTTTGCTTTCATACATAACATTTCAGGCTTGGTTTTTTATTGTATTGTATTGCCTCATAATATTTGATTAAGTGCTGATTCACATCCTGAATATGGGGGATTTTCACAATTCCCAGGTCTCCCCTAGCTACCCTAGGGAAGAATGGTGCAGAGAAGAAACAAACCTAGAAAATTCCTTTTCTCAAACAGTTATATGGAGAAAAGACAAAACCCAGGGAAGAAAATCACTGCCAGAGGATTCAAGTCATTCCTAAGGGTCCTTAGTTCCTCAGAACCCAGCGCCACAGAAAACTTACAGATGATATCAGAATGGTGAACAAAGTCAAAGTATTAAGAACTTTGGGTAGCAGTTACATATACCTAATAATGCCACAGGATCCCAAAGTTTCCCCTAGTTAGAAGTCATTAATTCATTTATTCATTCATGGTTTCAAAAGCATTTGTTGACTACCTAGTGTATGTTAGGCACTATTTTAGAAGCTGGGGATAAAATAATGAACCAGTGTTTGCCTTTAAAGAGTAAGCAGCTTAGTAAGGGCTATAAGCGAGTGAATAGTCAATTAAAACCCAATAAAGGTTAAAATAGCAGATAGAATACAGTTTTAGTTGGTAAATGACAAATTACTGGGAAGACGTCTTTAAAAAGTTGAAGTGATAACATTAGATGGTTTAACATCAGAACAGCTCATTTGAAGAGATTCATTGGGCTCACGCATCTCTGCCTCTTACCCCATAAAAATATCTTTATGCTGTATACTGTCTCTGTTCTAAGTGCTCTTAAATTCTATTTGTCCTCTACTTACCCACTTACAGCATTTAGCATTTTTGTCTAGAATATTAACAACCTCCTTTGTAATTGCCCTGCCCAATTCTCTCCTCACTCCAATCAGTTGTCCATACTACTGCCAACTCTAATGAATATGCAAGTTTCATCACATGATTTTCCTACTTTAAAAGACTTTATAACATCATAAGTAACAAAAAAATAAAATAAAATAATTAGAAGCTTTATATATAATGCCCTCCTTTCAGCTAAATGTATTCAATATTCATCCATCCACTCATCATCCATCCATCCATCCATCCATCCATCCATCCATCCATCCATCCATTCATTCATCCACCCATCCATCTGTCCATCTACTCATCCATCCATGTACCCATCCATATAGCCACCCATCTGTCCATCTATTTCAAACATTAATTTAAGTGCCTAGGCTCCCTGCTAGGTACCTGGAAATATAAAGATAATATGAATTTCCATTTTCAAGGTGCATCTGGTTCAGTGACCCCAAACTTCTACTGACTTGATTCACACATAAATATCCACATCCTGTCTTCCAGACACACCAACTTTCTCATCTATTCTCAAATATTCCAAGCCCCTTGGGGATTCTACATCTTTTTATATGTGGTTTCATCTCCTAGGATATTCACATCCATTCCTACTTCTTAGGAAATACTTTAAAATCTAGGTTATATGGAACCTCTAAAAGTTCAGCATTTATATGTCTGCCATCTGAGTTATATATTATTGTTTTTAGGAATATTTTATAGATTAAATAACGGAGACCCAGAGATTAAATCCTGGCACAAGATTGCATAGTTAATACTGGAACAGCCAGAATTTGAGGACAGTTTCTATGACTGTCAAGTTCAGTGACCTATACTATATAATTTTTTCAACCCAACCTTCACACACCCAAAAATTGTTGAGCATCTCAGAATCATTAATCTGAGGTGCTCAACAATTTCTATTTTCCCCAAGCTTCAAAGGTGGTTTTTAGAATAATTCCGTTAATTTGAAAATTCAAGTTTCATTTGGATGAACTGTAGGTTCATTTCTGTATTCTGCTTCCATCCAAGATAATAACGCTCCACAAAATTGTGAGCATGTTTCCTCTCTGCATCTGTTTCTCCATACACAAAAGCCAGACTGAATTACTGTAAATTTCCATATGTTTCTTCTCTCTTCCAATCCCTTGTTCAAAATATTATCTCTACCAATAATACTCCATCATGTTCAATGCCCTCCTTCTTTGAACGAAGGCTTAATCCCCCCTTTCATCAGAGTCTAGCACAGATTCAGCACAAATCTTGTCAAAGGATTGAATTAATGAGCTCGAAAGTTTTCCTATAATTTCACCTTTATTCTGTGACAAATACAAGTGAACCTTCTGAATTTGCCTTCAAATATACCATCTAGTAGCAAGAAAAGAGTCTCTTCTAGAAATAAACAGAGATGAAGCAGTTAGAGGGCTTATATGTGCAACCTGTTATCAGAAGGAAAACCCTAAATTCAAAACAAGAACATAGCTTTATAGATAAATCTTTGAACCTAGCAATTTTAAATCCTATTTTATTATAACTGCATTCTGCAACTTAAAGGCAGCTTTTGAATTTACCTTGTAGAAAACATCAGGACAATTTCACATATCTATAAATAGAATTCTCTAAGCAGAAAGGGGCTTTAGGAAAGATATGACTGTATTTTATGAGCTAGCACAAACTGCTTAAGGTAAATTTATTAAAATGTGCTCCTAATTTCTTTAAGACTTTGTGCTTTGGAAGCTATTAATTTTGCCTCAGAAATCCTTTGGTTATTTTTCTTTCTGATATCATTTCACATTTCCACCCTGCATATGGTAATACTGTGTGATAGTTTCCTGTGATGATGAAAATGTCTGTATCTGTCTTATCTATTATGCACTTAAATTATGGCTAGTATGACTAAAAACTGTGCAGTTAAATTATTTAACTTTAATGAATTTAAATGTGAGTATAAATAACCACTTGTGGCTTGTAGCTATTATATTGAACAGCACAGATCTAGCATTTATATTCTCTTTTTCCAAATTTCTGAACCTGTAGTCAGATTTCATTTTTGGTTAGCATTTCCCAGACTGTTAATAGGAGCCCTCAAAATAAGAAGCGTTTTACATTATATTTAGCATAATCTAGAAAAGTCTATTTACTTTATTTTCATATTATATAATTTCAAAAAAATCGAGGTAAATTAATTTAAATACATAATTTATATCTTGCTACAGATAGTATAAAGTTGATACAACCAACTTACTTCAAAGTTGTTTATAAATTCAGGAGAAACTTGTATATTATATTCTCTCTCTCTCTCTCTCTCTCTCTCTCTCTCTCTCTCTCTCTCTCTTTCTTTTCCCACGTCTCTCTCCCGTCTGTCTCTTTCTTTCCATATATACACGTGTGTGTGTGTGTGTGTGTGTGTATGTGTGTGTGTATGTGTGCTTAATTTTAAACTATGAAAATTGTTGTGCATAAAGGTTCATAACAATATAATACTCTCTAATAGGGAATTTGAACTGGTCATTACATGAAGGACGAGTAGAGTTGGCAAAGAGGTGAAAACATTCAGTCAGATTGAACAGCATGTGGAAATGTCCTGTAGTAGGAGGACCATGATTAAGTACAAGGAAGTGAAGAAGCTTATTGTGGCTGTTAGGACCCAGATAATAAAGGACCTTATGGACCATTTTAAGGAATCTTCTTTTATCATCTTTGAGAGTACCAGAATACCACTTAGAAGATTCTATCATTGAAGAGATCAGTTTCACTTAATTTTGTAACTACTTAGGAGGCTATATCATAAGTATAGGATAGGTTTGATAAATATCTGAAACTAGAGTGTTGGGGTGGGCATGAAGAAAAATGGATGAATTTGAGAACATTCAGAAATAAATATAAGATGTGCAGTAAAGAAAAAATAAACATTATAGAATGACTTCTAATTGTTTGGATGAGAAACTGGGCATAATGAACTGAAATAAGATCATGACTGTTTTATTTCATTGGTTGGTAGGGATAGAAATAATGAGTAAATTGTTAAAGTTCCGCCCTGAGATTTTGAGGAGATAAGTGAACATACCTGCTTTGCACTCAGAAGACAGGACAGAATAAGAGATCATTGTGAATATAGGAAGAACATAAGGTTATGGGAATAGCTGAGATGCCTATAAAGTATGAAGTAGAGATTGTCTCAAGCCAGGTGAAATCTGCATTCAATGAGTAGTTAGAATATGAGTCTGCAGAACATCTAGAGAAGTTCTTAGAAGCCAGAAGAAAACCCAGGAGGCTATAGCATTATATAAGCCAATGGATGAAACTATATACATTTCCCACCTCACAAATAAAATTTGAGGAAGTTTAAAAGTGCATTTTTTGAAAAGTATAAAGTTAAAAGAAGAGTAAAGTGAGCCAGAAGAACAAGAGGTGAGAAAATAAAACAACCCTCGGAGAAGATCATTTTTCATTTTAGAGAGTGCTATGCGGTTGCTAAAAGAGACCAAAAATTCGGTTCTGCACTCTTTTTTCTCGGGTGTAAAATAGGGACAAAATGGTACTTGTCTCAAATTGTCGCTGTGAGGAGTGAATGCCTATCAAACATGTGCAGCAGCATCAGTGGCAGGTCCAGAATAATCATGACTATTATAAGCAGCAATGCAATGCAAAAGCAGTGGTCCCTGTGCCAGAAGATATGTTGTCCCAGCAATTGCCATAAAATATTTTGATTACATACTATCTTCTTCCAAGAAAGAAGAATCTATTCTGCTTCTTTTGGTATTTCCAATGCCTGATACTTAGTAGACTTTGTGACACAATTTAATTAATGTGCCTCAAATACTGCTTTGGACTTATTTTTCAATAATTTAAAATATCTGCTCAGAAAAAGGTAGGCAATGATGCATGAGCCAAATGATTTATTTTGGATATAAATCTGAAAGTGTATTCATAATAGAATGTGCTTTTCTACATTACAATGTGTTAATGACAATGAGGTTTCAGCCTATTAGCACAGCATTTCAGTCACTAATTAGTTCTTTCCCAGGAGCCCTGTACAGGGGAGATAAAATCATTTTATTCTTTAAAAATCCTTAAAATTGGCTCACATCATTTTCTGAAGGTAGCCAATTGATTAACCTAGAATTATGTTTTAATATATGATCTAACCTTATGACCAACTTTTCCAGATCAGCAGTTTTACATCTTCTTTTGTGGACCCACTGGTCTCAACACCATTTTCACTTTAGTTTCTTTCTCTTTGTGAAAAATTGGCAGCTTTATGAGAAAAAAACTTGTTGTCATCATTCCAAGACCTTACCTGGAATATTTTAATTTTAGCAATCTGTACAGGAACTAACCATCACAAAGCAAACCCATTGGCAGACTTGTGTTGGAAAATATAAAAGTAGCTAACCTAAGCTACAGTCAATTGATTAATCAATGAGTATTGATTGAATATTTTGCACAATATTGAGCAGAAAGATAACATGAAACTCTAAACTAAAAATACACATTAATGTTATCGTTTACTAGTTATACTATTTTAAGTACTTGGCAAGTATTATGAGGTTTCATTCTAAATAATAAATCTAGAACTTACATTCTGAAATGGAAAGTAACTGATAACCTTGATCAGGCTTAAGGGTTAGTAAGTAGTGGAACTAGGATGTAACCCAAGAAGTTTGACCCTATAGATCTAATTTAAATATATATATATATATATATATATATATATATATATATATATATATATTGCATTGATTTTTTTACAGAGAAGAAAGGAGAAGGATAGAGAGTTAGAAACATCAAGGAAAGAGAAACATCAATCAGCCACCTCCTGCATGCCCCCTACTGGGGATGTGCCTGCAACCAAGGTACATGACCTTGACTGAAATGGAACCTGGGAGCCTTCAGTCCGCAGGCTGACACTATATCCACTGAGTCAAAGCAGTTTCGGCTATGGGTCTAATTTTTAACCACTGCCACCAAGTCATGCTGTACCTCAAAAGTCATGTAGCACCTTATATTATGTGGCACAAACTTAATTGGTCTGAAAACTTTCTCAGTACTTTGGATAGGTTCTAAAAAATTATATTATTTCACCTGTCCCTTTTGAGATATACAATATTGAGTATTTTTCAAATCATAACAGATATGTTTTAGTTTACATTTTTAAGGCTTTAAATCTATAAAATATGAATATTTTTCCTCTTATATTTGTGTCTAAACTTGAATTCAAATTACAATAATAATAGCAAATATCAATCTCTACCTGTGGCCTAAACTAGAGTTGCATATATGAATATTCCAGCATTGTTGAAAACAAGGCACTCTTTTACCTATTTTCAATCTAATAGTATATTTCTTTGGACCACTAAGAAATGGTATTTGGAGTATAAAGACTACAAGCATCAATCATAATTTTATTTTTCTACTGGATATCTTATATAGACACCACAGTGTGACTTTACCTGTTACAAGGTAGGTAATGGCATTGGAAATTACACACCACACTATAAATTCTGTTTGAAATATAGCATACTTTTACATTAAATGAAATATAAAAAGAGTGTATAAACTTTGCAGAAGTATTTTTCCCAGCCCCAGAAACATTATCTAATGATGTTTTATAAATGCAAGCGCCAGCATGATCTGTATGCTCTTTACAATTTGATGTAGCCATAAAAATATTCTTTGCAAGACCAATTTAATTTTAAGTTAAAGTCACCTGTGTGCTATTGAGATACTAAAAACAGAACAGGAAAACTCTTTAGTATCAGTAGATATCGAAAACTAAAGGGCATTAGAAACACAACCTGTCCATTTAGAATTTTAAAAATAACAAGGGCTTTTCATCTAAATTAATATATTTCTGCAAGTGTGCATTAGAATTCTATAGGGATTCTGTTTTTAGAGGATAATTCTCATAAGAAGTATGTGATCCAAACCAGAAACCAAAAGAGATCTTAGAAACCCAATTTGCAAAGTAATGGCAATTTAGAAAATTTAGTTATTCAATAACTATACTTTAAACTCTTTTCGTGAGACCATGAAACAACTAATGATATTATATGCATGCATATGCTTGCCTGGGAATAAATATCATAACCTTTCATTGTAATTTTCTGTTTTGCTGAAGCAAATACTCCCCTAAAACTATCAATATTAAATTACTCCGATCAGTTGTAAGCATTTATCTATTATTGTTTATATTAAGTTACTGATATTAGAATTGAGTTTATAAAAATAAATTGCTTTAAAAAATGTCCCATTTACTATATTCACTTATTTTAGTTACCAGCAAAGGAAAGAATGCTCTGCTATATGTTTAGCTAATATTGACCAATAAAAGCAATAATAATACATGCAGGAAATTCTGGCATAACTGTAGACTATGTTTTGCCACTCTCCACGTTCCTTATTCTCCTCCTGCAAGGCCTTTCTTTTACATCCAATCTCACCATCATGATCTCTGACATCTAGTAACTAATCTATTGCTTAAATGATGACCCTTTTACACAAGAAATGTTGGATGACTCTGTGGTCATAGAATTTCATGTTCATTGGCATGTAGCTATTTGGACTAAAGGGTACTTATACAATAGTAATTATCCAAAATATAGAATGCTACTGGAAATAAATGATCCCAACTTTCATAAAAACCGAAATTTTACTTTATTCAAGTAAGTGTTGAGTTATTTTTTTTCAATAATATATTTGATATGGCTTTGGTAATATATAGGTATATATGTTTATATATGTGTCAATATATACATTTATACTCATTAAAATTCACTTTAGTAAAAAAGTTTAATTTTAATTAAGTTATAGAACAACTATTCACAAGTATGGCAAAAATATTGTAAAATTGTATATTAACCTATACCTTAAATGCTTGCTAAACTTACTTATTAGTTCCTGTAGTGTTTTTATCATTACCTTAGGATTTTCTACATAAGATCGATTATGTAGAAAATCTATGAATAAGCACAATTTAGTTTCTTCTTTTCAATCTATGCCTGTTATTTCCTTTTCATAAATAACTACACCAACTAAGTACATCCAGAACAATGTTGACTAGAAGTGGTAATAGTAAATACTCTTGCCTTTTTTTTCTGATCTTAGAAAGTGTTGGAAAGAATTCAATCTTTCACTATTAAATATGATGTTTAGAAGACTATTTTTCATGGATACCCTTCAATGGGCTGAAGAAGATTTCTCTGGTCAAAATAGCTGGTACTTTTAATCATGCATATGTTAAACTTTGTCAAATGCTTTTTCTGCAACAATTGAAATGTTCATATGGTTGTTCTCATCTAGTCTTTAATATTGAAAAGTACACTGCTTGATTTTCAAATGTTAAATCAACCTTTTATCACAAGACCAATGTCATCTGGTAATAATCCTATCTAATAAAAGAGTAATATGCAAATTGAACGTCACTTCAACACAAGATGGCTACCCCATGTGGTCAAAGATGGCCATCACATGATGACCAGCATGGGAGGGCAATTGGGAGGGATCAGGCCAAGGCAGAGGAGGAAAGTTGGGGGTGACTGGGCCTGCAGGGAAGGGGAGTTGGGGAAGGGGTTATGCACTGGGGTATGTGTCCCTCAACCCAGTTCATGCACTGAGGTATGTGTGTCTCAGCCCAGGCGGTACCTCTCCAATCTCAAACCCCTCAAGGGATGTCTAACTGCTTGTTTAGGCTCACTCCTATCTACCTGGACAGTTGGACATCCCTCTGACAATCCAGGACTGCTTCCCAACTGCTTTCTGCCTGCCTGCCTTCATGATTGCCCTAACCGCTTCTTCTTGCCAACCTGATCATCTCCTAACCACTCCCCTGCCAACCTGATTGATGCCTAACTGCTCCCTTGCCAGTCTGTTTGACCCTAACTGCCCTCCCCTGCAGGCCTGATCACCCCTATCTGCCCTCCCCTTGGCAGGGGAGAGCAGTTTGGGAGAACCAGGCCTGCAGGGAAGGGCAGTTAGGCATCAAACAAGCTGGCAGGGGAGCAATTAGGCATCAATCAGACTAGCAGGGAGTGGTTAGGGGGTTATCAGGCTGGCAGGAAGAAGCAATTAGGGGCAATCAGGAAGGCAGTCAGGCAGTTGGGGAGTAGTCCTGGATGGTGAGAGTAGTCCAGGATGATTTGTGCACCTACCTCCTGAGTAGGTAGGATTGGGCCTAAAAGGGCAATTAGACATCGCTCGAGGGGTTCCAGATTAGAGAGGTTGCAGGCTGGGCTGAGGGACACATAACCCAGTGCACAAATTTCTTGCACCAAACCTCCAGTATACTATAATTTTTCAACATTGTTGAAAACAGCAATATACTAATACAGTAAGTACTAAACTCATATTAAGAATTTTTGTATCTATTTTTATAAGGAATATTGATGTTGAGTTTTATTTTCTTTAATATATTTTCCTAGTTTTGGTCTCAAGGTAATTAATTCTAGCCCAATAAAATTATGTGGAGTTTGATCCTCTCCATTTCGATTTTCTGGAAAAGTTTGTATAGAATTTCTAATTTTTACTTACATGATTGCTAGAATTCACTAGTGAAACTATTTAACCTACATATTTTATGGAAGTTTTGTTTGTTTTTAAGTAAGTTTTGATAGTTTATATCTTTTTAAAAAGTGATATATCAACAATTGATTATTGATTTAATGGACAAAAAGTTGTGAGCATAGTATTCTCTTATGATTCTTTTAATGTCTATGGATCTGTAATGATGTCCTTTCTTTCATTCCCTGATGTAGTTAATTTGTATCTTCCATTTGTTTTTCTTGCTTAGTCTGACTAGAAGTTTACCAATTTTATTGACCTTTTCAAAGAAGTAGCTTTGGCTTTATTGATTGTATTGTTTGTTTTCTGTTGTCAATTTTATTGATTCCTATTTTTATTTTTATTCCTTTCTTTCTTCACTTTCTGGGGGTTTAGTAAGTTCTTTTAAGGGACAAATTATTTTACTTGTTCATTTTTTAATATCATAGCTTATTAGTTATTTGCTTATTCTCTTTATCTTGATTATTATTTTCCAATGCAATTTTACCAAATATTTTAAAAAATGGTTTGAGTATTATTCAGGAAGAGTTTGAACATAATTTTTATTGGTTTCATCTCTTCTTTATTGCAAGCTGTACAATTAACTTTGCAATGAATTAGCATTTCATTTTAAATGTTTAGGACTTAAGTTACAGTTGGGCAATCTGAGATGTTAGTGGTAAATGTCCCCTTTTAAACTTAAACTTGGATTATTTAATAGGGTTTAAAAGCCACATTTACCCAGATAATTAAATATTCCTCTTCCCTACATGTGGTGTATATGTTTTGCAATAAAAAATGTATCATAATAAAACTCAACTCCACAATAACATGCATCAACTAAGCCTGAGCTGAAAGTGTTTATAAACTGCCAGTGTCACTGGGGTACTCCTGACTGGATCCTACAAGGTGACTTACCCTATAAGGGTTTCAGAATATGGAGAGATTTGATTAGGTCATTTTGAAAGAACTTTTTAGCTCTAATTTTATGACCCTATGAATGTATCTATTACTTACACAATTTTCTATTTTACATTTATCTTCCATTGAAGGCAAGGTTAAAAATGCTCAACCTCTGCTAACTGATTTGCTTTTCTCTTAACCAACCTTATCCCATGTGCACAGGTACAAATAACTCATATTCTTTCTCCTATAAATTTCACATTCACACACACACACACACACACACACACACACTCTCACACACACCACATACACAAACACAAACACCTATTCATCTTAAGTCATTAATAAATATAAATGAACATGTAGGTAGAAAATGTTTAAGAAAATAATCAAATAGTATAAACAGCAAGCAATCAGTATTTTAGCACATTAGAGTAATTATTTAACCTTCATAATAAGCTTATAGGTTCTATTTAATTGGCATTGTATAAATGGTAAGATAATGTCAAGAGATTAAGTAAATTAGCAAATCAGTAAGCATAAAGCGGGGTTCTTTTGTACTCTAAGTTGAAATACTTTCTATCTCTTTGTTATTCATAAGATTATCAATCACACTCTCATTTTCAGTTTTTCACCAGCAAATGAACAAAAAAGAAATTTCTATATAAATTAGGTTGTATAGAACAGTGCAGCATTCATGCACTACTGTCTCCATCTCAGACACTAAGAAAGTGTAAACTGGAATATGTAACCTGGATTTTCAGATGAAATATCAGGAAAATTTGACCTGAGTGACAAACTTCTTAAACTGCTTGTGTGTTGCTGGAATGAGTGAAATAAATTAAAGAAGCAGAAAACAGAAACAGAGCAAAGCAGAGAGGCTAAAACAGAGCAGAAAGGGAGAGAAACAGCACACAAGAAAAATATGGAAAATGGCAGTCCTCACCAAATTTTTATGCTTTCCTTTCCTTTTTCATGGTGTTAGCTCTGAATCTTTGGTAACTCCATTATACCATCTTCATTCAAATCAGTTCAAAAATTAAATCCCTCCCTCCCATCTCCCACAAGATACTTTGGGATTAACATTTTATCTAAGAGTGCTGCTCACTGGTAAAGACAATTGAAGGGGGAAGAGCTGGACAAGAAAAAAGAAACAACTTTCACTACTTTAAGATAGATTCACTTTTTTAATCTAATGTTTAACATTTTTCTTTTGATTGGATAGGCACAGCCTGTCAACACTTTAATACTTCATAATTTATAAAAAGCTTACTTCTCCCCCAGAGCTCAATATGCATTACAGATCTCTCATTCATGCACACAACAGTCCTTCAGGGAATTTAGGCGACAAGAATTATTAAGTGTTTTACTAGAGGGGGAAGAGACTCAAGCAACAAGAAGCCACTATCACTAGTAAGTGACAGAGAACTAGAAACTTCAAAGGGAATGCTACCTCCCTGACTGGAAAAATTAAAGAAAAGATAAAAATGACTGAGTCTGGCACTCAGCAGGTTAGGATTTCATGGGGGGAAAGGGTAAATTAATAAGTAGCTACAAGTGCCTACCTAACCTCCCCACTTGGATGTCTAGTAGTCTAATCCAACTGAATATGATGTCCAAAATAAAATCTTTGATTTTTCTCCTAGAACCACTTCTCCAGTATTCACATCTCATTATAGGACTGAAGCTCAATAAACTGGTAGTCACTAGTTATTTTCCCTTTTCTCCCTCTTCCCTCATGTGCAAATTCTATTGGCTCTACCTCCAGTATTAATTCTAAATGAACACATTTCTAGCCCTCTCTTTGATAATCCTCTAGATCATATTGCCATCATCCATCATAACAGCTTGTTAATCAGACAACACAGGAAACTTTCCAACATCTACTACTGGTCTCCCTGGGATTAATGGTATTATCCACCTGACTTCTGCTATACTCCCCATTATGCCATTCTAACCTCTCTCTACACCACAGTCTACTCTTAACAAAACAGTTGTAATCTTTATCAGTTATAGAATTCTGCAATATTTTTTCACTGCATAAGTACTAATAATTGAACCATGCACATTTAGTTATTCTAGATATTTATAATAAATTTAACTCCAAATCTCCCCCAGCTGTGAGATTTTCCTTAAATACATCCAAAACCATTACAGGGTCTCTCAGCTTCATCTTCTTTTTCTTGAGTAATAAGATTGAAAAGTAACACACAGGTATAGAACAAAAGATTTCTCATTTCTGGATACAATTTACTAAAAAATAAAAGCAAATAAAAACAAAATTTATACCCATGTTCACACCTACACTCTCTGAACTGGTTGAATTTAAGCCTGGTACACAGATGTCATTCTGGCATCCTCTTTCATCAGCATATCAACAAGTCCTTTGCTGCTTTTTAGCGTCTGTACTCTGTTTCAAAGACCCCATGCTTCCTTTTTAATAATTTAATCATCATTTTTATCAAGTACTTTCTCTAATAGCTTTCTGAGAAAGAGAGAATGAGAAGTAAATTTTTTAACATCTTCCATATCTAAAATTTTCTGCTTACTTTTAATTCATAATTTAATTAAGTAAAATGTTCTGGATTCCAGAATTGAGAGCATTTCACTCATAATTTTGAAGGCATTGCTTCATTTCCTCTAGCCTCCAGTTTTGCTAAAAAGTCTGAAGCCCCTGTGATTCTAATCATGCTCATAAAACTGTTTTTTTCTAAATCTGGAATTTGTCTAAAGTGTCCTAAAATTTTACAATTTTTATTGCCTGGATGTTTATCTTGTGTGCTGCTGACTTGGTGAATTTTTTAAGTCTGACAATTCATAACACTTTTCTGAGAAATTTATTACCTTCACAATTTCTCCTTTTCTAAATTCTCTATTTTCTCTTTCTACAATGCCTATTTTTTGAAGGTGGAACTGCTTAAAAGTCTTTCTGGCCCAGTGGATAGAGTGTCAGACTGCAGGGTCTGGGGTTCAGTTCTGATCAAGGACACATACCTCGGTTGCAGGTTCATCGGGCCCTGGCCCTGGTCAAAGGCAGCTAAATCGATGTCCTTCTCTCAGATTGATGTTTTTCTCTGTCCTTCCCTCTCTCTTCCACTCTTCCTAAAAATCAATGGAAAAATATCCTCAGGTGAGGATTAACAACAGCAGAAAAAAAAAAA
>PVJN01015249.1:0-44654 GCA_004026805.1 Lasiurus borealis | reverse complement strand
TCGGGCAGCAGTGGAGGCGACGCTTCGGGAGACCCAGGAGGAGAACGACGAATTCCGAAGGCGCATCCTGGGTCTGGAGCAGCAGCTGAAGGAGGCGCGAGGCCTGGCGGAAGGCGGGGAAGTGGCGGAGGCGCGGCTGCGGGACAAGGTGCAGCGGCTGGAGGTCAGTGCCTGCGGGGACCGCGTGGGGTGGGCTTCCTGCCGGCCCTGTCTCTCCCCCCAGCCCCTGGCTCACCGCCCAGCCATCACTTGTATTTTGCCTTTCGTGTGTGTTTCCCTTTGCCTCCAAGCTCTCTCTGTTCACCTGGCCTTATTTTTCCTGGAGTGTGTTTTGTTTTGTGGTTTTTTTTTTTTAAATATATTTTTATTGATTTGAGAGAGGAAGGGAGAGGGGTAGAAACATCAATGATGAGAGAGACCTGACCGGGACTCGAACCGATGACTTCTTGGTTTCTGGGTAGAAGCTCAACCGCTGAGCTACACCCGGCTGGGCTCAGCCATCCTTTTTTTTAAAATATATTTTATTGATTCTTTACAGAGAGGAAGGGAGAGGGATAGAGAGCTAGAAACATTGATGAGAGAGAGACATCAATCAGCCGCCTCTTGCACGCCCCCCGCTGGGGATGTGCCCACAACCAAGACACATGCCCTTGACCGGAATCGAACCCAGGATCCTGCAGTCCGCAGGCCAACGCTCTACCCACTAAGCCAAACCTGTTTCGGCGCTCAGCCATCACTTTTATTTTGCCCTTCGTGTGTTTCCTTTTGCCTCCAAGCTCTCTCTGTTCACCTGGCCTTATTTCCTAGAGCGTGTTTTAGTGCAAACGTCCCAGTCTTTGCACCGGCCTTTTTATCTCTTTATCTCCCAACCTTTGCATGTTCTGTGTCTTGGTGTTTTGTTTTGTTTTTTCTCCTCCCTCTGAGCCTGTTTTCATTGCTCACCCTTTTCTTCCTCTTCTCTCCCATCCCCTCACCTCCGCGTGGCTAGAGCCCAAGCTTTGCCTTCTCTTGGTCCCATCCCCCTGTGCCAGGCGGAGAAGCAGCGGCTAGAGGAGGCGCTGAACGCAGCCCAGGAAGAGGAAGGGAGCCTGGCAGCAGCCAAGCGGGCGCTGGAGGTGCGGCTGGACGAGGCGCAGCGCGGGCTGGCGCGCATGGGGCAGGAGCAGCAGGCCCTGAACCGGGCCCTGGAGGAGGAGGCCAAGCAGCGGGAGGCGCTGCGGAGGGGCAAGGCCGAGCTGGAAGAGCAGAAGCGCCTGCTGGACAGGACCGTGGACCGACTGAACAAGGAGGTGAGGCCGGGGGACGGGGCAGGGTGAGGGGGCTTGGGCCCCGGCAGAGGCCCAGCTCAGTGCGAAGCTTGCCTGGGGGCGGGGGTGGGGGGAGCAGGGTGATGTGGGTCAGAATGTGTGCCGTTTGCTTTCCTCAAGTTTATTGTTGGGGAGGCCGAGGTCACATCTTCAGAGAGGGGCATCCTTCTTTACCTTCCCCCGGTGCTCTGGCCCTTCTCCCCACACTCCATTCCTCGATGGTCTTGATCCTTAGAAATGTCTCCTGGAATTCTCCATTAGAGCCCTGTAAGACCTGAGTGTAAGGCTCTCCAATGGGGGAATTTTTTTTTTTTTTAATATATTTAATTGAGTTTTTACAGAAAGTAAGGGAGAGAGACAGAAAGTCAGAAACATGGATGAGAGAGAGACATCGATCAGCCGCCTCTTGCATGCCCCACAGTGGAGATGTGCCCACAAGCAAGGTACATGACCCCGACCGGAATCGAACCCGGGACCTTTCAGTCCGCAGGCCGACGCTCTATCCACTGAGCCAAACTGGTCCCGGCCAATGGGGGAATTTTATATGTGGGGTAGCAGAAGGAAGAAGGAAGCAAAAGAAAGAAATTGCTGGTTTTCAGCTAAGGTGGTCCTTCATTTAATCTCTTACATTATAAAACTGGAGCAAACACCTCATGCGGTTCCTCCATTCTGAGATGTACATTTTGTGGTTTCTGGAGTTGAGTTCTGGCTTATAACTGATGGTATGTTGCAGTTCGGTTGGCAGATTTTTCTGAGTGGTACACCCTGGTGAATTTTGGGTTTGCTGAAATAAGATCCTTTAAGGTTTATTATAGATCAGGCACTGTTGTATGTATTTACATAATTAACTAATTATAACTAATATAACTCCCCCAACAACCTTGTGATGTAGGTACTATTATTATTATTCCGTTTTACAGATGGGGGAACTGAGATCCAGAGAGGATGAGTAGCTTGCCTGTGGTCACAGAGCTAGGAAGTGGGAGAACCAGGATTCGAACCCTGGCAATCTGTACATTACTAGTAGCCATACCAGAGCCCTAGGCCCAGGACAGAGCAAGAAAGGACGGCTCCGGCAGGAAGGAAGCTCTGGGAGAGTCTTGAGAGCTTGGACCCAGACAAGAGTCGGGTCCTGAGGATGTTCTGTCCCGCGTGTCCCAGCTGGAGCAGATGGGGGATGACTCCAAGCAGGCCCTGCAGCAGCTCCAGACCCAGCTGGAGGACTACAAGGACAAGGCCCGGCGGGAGGTGGCCGATGCCCAGCGCCAGGCCAAGGAGTGGGCCAGTGAGGCTGAGAAGACCTCCGGGGGGCTGAACCGGCTTCAGGACGAGGTAGGAGCTTGAGTGGCAGGAGGGTGAAACCCCTTCCGGTGCCCTTGGTTTTTGAAGGTCATTGCCCCTTAACTAAAACCGTGGCCCAGAAATCCTGGGAGACCCGGGTTTAGTGCCTAATCCTTTAGAGCAGTGGTTCTCAACCTGTGGGTCTTGACCCCTTTGGGGGTCGCCTAAGACCATCGGAAAATGCAGATATTTACATCACGATGCATAACAGTAGCAAAAGTTCATGGTTGGGGGTCACCACCACATGAGGAACTGTGTGCAAGGGTCGCAGCCCTAGAAAGGTTGAGAACCACTGCTTTAGAGTGACTTACCAAGGTGTGGGGGAGAGTGGAAGGAGTGGTCTACCCCCTAGGGACAGACAATAGGGATGCCTTGTCTGTCGAGCAGGGATTTTCAAACTCAGATGGATATAAGAGTCACCGGAGAAGGTTTATAAAAATTCCAATGTTCAAGCTGCATCCTGTACCATCTAAATCATAATCCTTGGGGATCAGTAGTCTAAAAACTCCTCAGGTGATTCCAGTCTGTGCAGGAAGTTTTTTTGTTGTTTTTTTAAAATATATTTTATGGATTTTTTTTACAGAGAGGCAGGGAGAGGGATAGAGAGTTAGAAACATCGATAAGAGAGAAACATCCATCAGCTGCCTCCTGCACACCACCTACGGGGGATGTGCCCGCCACCAAGGTACGTGCCCTTGACCGGAATCAAACCTGGGACCTTTCAGTCCACAGGCCGATGCTCTATCCACTGAGCCAAACCGGTTTCAGCTGTGCAGGAAGTTTTTAAACGAGAAACAAAAGGGGCTGGAAATCGTTCTGCTTTTTCTTATCACCATACACGGGCAACTCTGAAAAACTATGGACTGCTCCCCCCTTTGTGGCCCCCCCCCCAAACCCCTGCCTCCTCACCATACTTCCCTGAGCTGCGGCCTTTTCCCTTCTGCCCAGACCCAGAGGCTGCGGCAGGCCCTGCAGGATTCCCAGGCCGATCGCGACGCAGCCCGTCTGGACAAGGAGCTGCTGGCCCAGCGGCTGAAGGAGCTGGAGCAAGAGGCCCAGAACAAAAAGCGCTCCCAGGACGACAGGACCCGGCAGTTCAAGGGCCTTGAGGTGGGGACATGGTACGGGGTGGCCTTGTGGTGGTGGGAGGAGGGTGTTAAGAAGGGGACCTAGACCGAAACCGGTTTGGCTCAGTGGATAGAGCATCGACCTGCGGACTGAAAGGTCCCAGGTTCGATTCCAGTTAAGGGTATGTATCTTGGTTGCGGGCACATACCCATGTGGGGCGTGCAGGAGGTGGCTGATCGATGTCTCTCTCTCATCGATGTTTCTAACTCTCTGTCCCTCTCCCTTCCTCTCTGTAAAGAATCAATAAAATATATTAAAAAAAAAAAAAAAGAAGGGGGCCTGGGACCTGGCACAGGCGGGGGTCTGTGGTTTCTCTGTTTTCCCAATAGGGTGCTAGGGCTGCCCCACTGAGCCGCAGATTCTGAGGTGTGTCATTCTGCTCTAAGGGGCCACGGCCAGTGCAGGCCCCACTCTTTCCCCTCGATGCCACGCCTGGTCAGCAGAGGGCACAGCCTCGTGGTGGCTCTGGGCAGAGGCAGAGAGAGACCCACCGGTTCTGGTGATGGTGTGAGAGAGAAAAGTCTGGAGGCAGGGCTTTGAGAAGGTCCCGATTGGCATCCTGTTGTCCATGCAGGAAAAAGTCTCACGGCTGGAAGCAGAGCTGGATGAGGAGCGGAACACGGTTGAGCTGCTGACCGACAGGGTGAATCGCGGCCGGGACCAGGTAACCCCTGCCTTGCTCTGCTTCTGTGTCTACCTCTGAGCTGAATCTCTGGACTCAGAGAACTCAGGGAGCATCATCCAGTCACGCGGCCTCACTTAGTTCAGCTTGGTGGTTCATCGTCAGCTTGCCCCAAGTCCGGTTCCTTCACCCATCCCCTAGGTAGACCAGCTGAGGACAGAGCTCATGCAGGAGAGGTCCGCTCGGCAGGACCTGGAGTGTGACAAAATCTCCCTGGAGAGACAGGTGAGGGCGAGTCTCGGGGACGGGTCACAGGAGGAGGGTAGAAGGGTCATGGAAGGGATCAGAAGAGAGCTAACATGTGGAGGCTTCCTGTCCCCGCTCAGAACAAGGACTTGAAGAGCCGGTTGGCCAGCTCCGAAAGCTTCCAGAAGCCCAACAGCAGCCTCTCTCAGCTTGAGTCCCAGAATCGGGAGTTGCAGGAGCGGCTGCAGGCTGAAGAGAGGTGAGACGGACCCCTATTTTCTCTCTCCCTCTGGACTTTTCTCCTCTGTGGCTCCCTCCATTTTCTACTTCAGACATGGCCCACCTGGCCTGACCTTTTGGGAGAACTACTTTCTTACTTTTAAATATATCTTATTGATTTTTTTACAGAGAGGAAAGGAGAGGGATAGAGAGCCAGAAACATCGATGAGAGAGAGACATCAATAAGCCGCCTCCCGCACGTTCCCCACTGGGGACGGGCCCACAACCAAGACACATGCCCCTGACTGGAATCAAACGTGGGACCCTTCTGTCCCCAGGCCAACGCTCTGTCCACTGAGCCAAACCAGTCTCGGCGAGAACTACTTTCTTGATAGAGAACAGAGAGAGAAAGGGGTTGTAGAAATTCTAAAAAGGCAATGATGTCTATCTCCCCAGTTCTTTGGGTCTGCCCTGGATCCTCCTCGGTGTAATGGTGGGGCTCATGACTGAGAGGAGTCTATGGAGGCACTAGAAGGGGTTAATTTAGAATTTGGGGTTAATTTAGAAATGGTGACTGCCATCGACACCCCCCTACCCCACCGTTTTAGGGAGAAGACAGTTCTGCAGTCCACCAACCGGAAACTGGAGCGGAAGGTGAAAGAGCTGACCATCCAGATTGATGATGAGCGGCAGCATGTCAACGACCAGAAAGACCAGGTAAGGACCAGAGCCGGGACCCAGCAACGATGCGGCCAGTCCATACTGCGTTTGCTTGAAGGCCAAGGTTGGTCCCATCTCATAGGTCTTCCAAACGGAGACTTTCCTGGTATCAACTTGATGCAACTTGAGACTTGACTGAAAGGATTGGGTTATAAGAGTTAGAGGAAGCACATGTGTTTAGTGACCTGTGATGTGCTAGCTTCTCTTTCTAAGTATTACACACGTGTGAACTCATTTCATCCCCAAGACACACCTGTGAGCTTAAGGAACTTGCTCATGGTTACAACATTTTCCAAGGGGCAGCGATTCCCTCGTCAAGATTGCTACAGGGGCCGAAACCAGGTTGGCTCAGTGGATTGAGCGTTGGCCTGTGGACTGAAAGGTCCCAGGTTCGATTCCGGTCGGGGGCATTACCTTGCTTGCGGGCACATCTCCAGTGTGTGGCGTGCAGGAGGCGGCAGATCGATGTCTCTCTCTCTCATCGATGTTTCTGACTTTATATCCCTCTCCCTTCCTCTCTGTAAAAAAAATCAATAAAATATATATTAAAAAAAAAAAAAAGATTGCCACAGGGGCGGGTCCCAGGCCACGGTGGCAGCAGATGCTTTGCTAATGTGGGGACCCGCTCTCCTTCCCAGCTAAGCCTGAAGGTGAAGGCTTTGAAGAGGCAGGTGGATGAAGCCGAGGAGGAAATTGAGCGACTGGATGGCCTGAGGAAGAAGGCCCAGCGGGAGCTGGAGGAGCAGCATGAGGTCAATGAACAGCTCCAGACCCGGATCAAAGCTCTGGAGAAGGACTCCTGGTAATGGCCGCTTCCATGCCCCTGCTCCTGCCCCATCAGGACAGTGGAGCAGGAAGGGTATGGGCTCTCCTGGCTGACCTTTAGGGAGAAGCGGATCTCTCAGATGGGACTTTGAAGTCACTTATTCCTGGCTGGAAGTCAGTAGGATTACCTTTTAGGGTCTCAGCCTCTATTCCATACCCCATCTCCCCAAAGCTCTGCTTTGCAGGGGATCTTGGGAGTAGCTTTAGGTCTTAGAAGAATGGGGAGTCTCTTTAGCGTGAAAAGGGTAGCTGTCTCTTTCTTTCTACCTCCCTCCATTACCAGTATTTCCTCTCTTTGACTCAGGCGCAAAGCTTCCCGCACCGCTGCTGCTGAGTCCGCCCTCCAACACGAAGGGCTGAGCTCAGATGAGGAATTCGACGGCGTGTACGACCCTTCCTCCATCGCATCCCTGCTGACCGAGAGCAACCTGCAGACCAGCTCCTGTTAGCTCGTGGTCCCCAAGGCCCAGGGACCACCCTTGAGGCCTATCCCGGCCAGCACGGCTCTGCCCTGCCTCAGATCCCCCATTCTTTCGGGGGACACAATCATTCAGACCTGAGGCAGGGAGCGGTGGTGATAAAAGGATGTCAGTGCTAAGATGGTAGACAGACTTGCCTTTTCTTCTAGAGGAGCTGGGGGCATCTCAGGCCACCTGAGGCCTTCAGTGCCGAGCCCCTTCCAGCGGCAGGATGGTGGGCACGTAGGTTGAGGGAGAGAAGTTGCCATGTATATAAAGCTTTATGACTTTAGCCCTTAATCCTCAGGCTCAGGGAAATACCCTCGTTATTCTGCTGCCTTGATTCCTGTAACCTGCTTTCCTCCCCCCTCTGGAGCAGGGTGTGGGGAACTCTGTGGGGAATGGACACGCTGGCGTGGCTCTCCCTGCTCCTCGATGCTCCTCTTTGCACAGTCATGGCGCCCATGTGCTAGACACCCCCTCTCCCAACCTCACCTCCCAGTCCTATTTTTTTATCTTCCCTAAGCAAGTGGGTCCAGAAGACCCTTTGCCTCCCCTTTCCATCTTCATTCCTAAATGCCTTCTTCCTTCTCAGTGCCTTAGCCACAGCGAGGAGATAAGGATGCTCTTCTTGCCTTTTGTACCTGCACATTCATACCTCTCCAAGGACCAGCCTTTTCCCGTCTGGGGCCCTTCTCTCTCCTACGGCCCCAGTAACTGGTCAAGAGAACTCCTGGCGTCTCTGCCAATGAGCCCCTCTGAGAGGGACTTTGGTGGCGCCATGATGAGATGGGAGGGCGGGCCTGGTTCTGCTCAGGGTTTCCATCCTTCCTCCGCCCCCTCTGTGATTGTGGACATGTTTATAAGATGGGCATACCTGGGGACATGGACAACTGTCTACACAATTTGACAGACAAAGGTTTCCGTCCTTCCATGTAGCCTTTCTTGTGGCTTCTCTGGCCAGAGGTGCCCATCCTTCCTGGGGAACCGAAGGACCCTTCTCTCAGGAGCTTGGACCCGAAACAGGGCTTCCCAATGGGCTAGAGGCCGACTCTTGGTAGAAATGGGAAGAGGCAATGGAGGATTTATTTCTTCGCTGGGTTTTGAGGAGAGCCAAGCCCTAGTGGAGAGGAGCAGGGGAGATGATTCACCTCATTTGCTAAGTAGACTCTGTGAGGAGCCTGGGGGAAGAAGGCTCTTTTCACCAATAACTTGTAATTTCATGATTTAAAAAAAAAATGTTCTGCAAATCAGATATTTTCTCCCAAACCAATCCAGCCTTGATTTTTATTTTAAATTAATTATTAAAATTATATATCTATCCTGAAATCCTTGGTGTGTTTTCTCATTCTTTCTCCTCGCTTATTTGGAGGGCCCCACAGTATGAAGAAACCGTTTTAACTGCACAGTTTATTTCTTTTTTATATATATATATATATTATTGATTTTTTTACAGGGAGGAAAGGAGAGAGACAGAGAGTCAGAAACATTGATGAGAGAGAAACATCAACCAGCTGCTTCCTGCACACCACTACTGGGGATATGCTTGCCACTAAGGTACATGCCCTTCACTGGAATCGAACCTGGGACCTTTCAGTCCACAGGTCGACGCTCTATCCACTGAGCCAAACCAGTTTAGGTTTAACTGCACAGTTTAGAGGCTGAAGCTGGGGTTTTCTTGACCTCAGCTTTTAGAGGCCCTCTACAACAGATCAGATGGAACCTAGGGAACTGGAGGAATATAGTAGCACCTTCATTTTCTCCTAAATAAGCTTCTGGGGAAAGCAAGGCCGGTAAATGCCTTCTTTGAAGGGTTTGAGAAGACACCTCAGAACTGAGTTTTATTCCCTTGGGGCATAGGGAACTCCCCGGCATTCAGCTTCCAGATACAAAGACACACTTCCATTCCTACCTGGCATGGGACCCTGTCCTTGTATTGCCTTGAAGAGGGAGCTAACTGTTCACCAGAGCACTGCCAGTCACGAGTGGATCAGACCTTCTGCCTACTTCCAGATGGACCATAGATACCAGTGGAGCAGCCACCTGCAGAGAGCAGCTGGGCTGGGAAGAGGCTCCAAGATCTTGCTTGGCCATGCTCCCTTTCAGATCCTTAAAATGCTAACCTGGGCTTGGGAGCAAATGCCCCTGGAGAAATTGAGGCTCATCCTTCCTTAAGCATACACACTCCTTTTAAGGACACGTCCCACCTCTCCCAGCCATATAAGGACAGCTTCGGTTATAATAGCTCCTGCAAAACAAGCCCCACCCAAGACTCAAGCTGGCTTTGACTTTGGCCCGGGCGTCTTGCCAGGGAAGGGCACCTGCCAGACTGGCTTAGGCCAGTCTGAATGAGCTGGCCCTTGATGCTGGCATTGCTATGGCGGAGGAAATTTGCTCAGCTTCACAAAGCCTACCACCGGCTGGCCTGTAAGTAGGGAGAAGAGAATGTCTGGAAGCTTTAAAAAAAAAAAAAAATTCATTCTCTCTGCGCAGGCAAGGTGATGATTATCTCTTACCCACCTTGATCTTCGAGTTGAAAGGAGGAGACGGCAAAACGAAGGGAGAACGGTTGAGGTACAACCACACGGGTTAGACAAAACTTGAGTTAAAAAGCTCCTGGTAGCGCCCAAACCCCCCCCCCCCCACCTTTAGGTAATAAATTCTGAGCTAGCGCCGGTGGGCGTGCCCTGAAACCTCTAAGCCACGCCCACCGCCGCACGCTTCCGCCCACTCATTGGCGAACGACGCCGTCGGGGCGTGTCCTATCGCTAGGCCCCGCCCACCCTCTCGACGCGCCTATATCAGGGGGCGGTGCCGCGCGCGCCCGCCCAGTGGGAGCCGGACCGCCGCGCTGGAGGCTGAAGGCGGCGACCCCTCGCAGGGAGAAGATGAACGGGACGCGGGGCTGGTGTACGCTGGTGGACGTGCACCCGGAGGAGCAGACCGCGGTAAGAAAAGATAAAAAAAAAAAAAAGAAAAGGCAGCACCGTCTCCTCAGCTCAGCTCGGTTCTCTGTGGCTTCCGATCCCGCCGCGAGTTCGCTGACACCGCCTGGTGGTGCCGCGCGCGGTGCTCGGTCGGCTCCTCGGCGCGTTACTTTACTCTCTCCTCTCCCGGCCCCGCGGCGGGCAGTCGCGGGGATGGAGACTCTTCGGAGGCTCCAGGACTCCGGGAGTTTCCCTGCCCTTGGGGGGGACACTGCGGCTCCGGCCCGTGGCCTGGCGCCGGTCTCTCCGGGGCGCGCTGCTCCGGCGTCCTGGGAGCGGTGGGTAGGTCGGTCGGGCGGTAGGAGCATGAGATCCAGGGATGAGATCCCTGTGCGCTTTTTGGACCCGAGGTCCCCACGAAAGGGGTTAGGCTTTCCTGGGGATCCTAAGTGACTTCAGCAGCCCTTGCAAGAACTTTTCGGTGCTTTGGGGGGGTCGGTAACCAAGGGTAGAAATCCTAAGAGCTCAGACTGGAGGGTGCGGGCCTGCAGGACTCCAGGTTGGCCACCGAGGGAGGCCTGGGACGCTCTCGCTTGCAGGTGGTATAGAGCCCTGGCCGCTTTGGGGGTCACCTCTCTTCTCCCCTCTTGCAGTTCTCCTGCTCCCTTCCCCCCCAAGTCGGCCAACCTTTAGCTTCCCGGGGGCGGTTTTTATTGGTTTTGCTTCCTTCCCCAGCATCCTGGCCTAGGGCGAGAGGATGCCGGAACCTGGGGTGAGAAGGGGAGGTGAGGGAAGGGACTCAGGCGAGGGTTTCTGTCTGGACTGAGGGTGGGGGAGGGAAGAGAGTTCTTTCTCCAAGGCTGAGCGACCTGCCCTGCTCCCCTCGCTCTCAGGCTCCCTGGCTCCCTGTCCTCTCTCTCTCCCTACCCAGGCTGACCCATATGTTTTTGTGTGTGTGTGTTTTTTTTTCCCTTCCAAGAGGCAGAGGAAGGTAAACTTGTGGCTGAGGGTGTTTCTAGGCTCTGCTGGGGGGGGAACTTAATCCGGAATAGGTGTGTATCCTGTTTCATCCATTTCCAAGCCATTGTGGGTGAGAGTGAAATGGGAGCCAGCGTAATGGGGAGTTTGTACCCCTCCCTCCCTCCTCTCTCCTTCCCTCCCCCTCCACCCCCCACCCCGCACTCTTGTATCTGACTCCCTTCCCCTCTTCCTGTCTCAGCAAGCTCCTGAGGTAGCTAGCCCCAGCTGCACCTGGATTGGCTCTTCTTCAAAGAATTATTTTACGGAATCGTTGCTCATTTCAAGTTAGGGGAGAGAGGATGGCTGTTCGCAGTCCCTCTCCCTGTCCGCCCAGGCTTTGTTTCTACCACCTAACAACACAGATCTTGCTACAGGCTGCACCTCATTCTCTCTCCCACTCCCCACCCCCACCCCCAGTCTCTGTAGCCAGCCACTCCCCAGCTATGGGGTGCTTGCTGCAAGAGATGGAAAAAATCCACTTCCTATGGTGTCTCAGCCCCAAGTCCTGCACCATGCATGCTCTTGCTCACTGTTTTGGTATGGTGGAGGCAGCGCGATGGGTATGAGGAAAATAAAGGAGAGGCGTGTTTTTCGCTCCTTTTTGCTTACTGTAGAATAGATCTAGAAGGATCTTAAAGACTAAGTGTAAGGCATTGGCGGTGTTGAGAATGAATCGACACCCTCTTCCATCCCTTGATGTTTTTTTTTTTGCTGCTTGTCCAGTGGGGCAGCAAGTTGGTAGGAAAATCATGGACGAAGAATTCTAACCGTAGTTTGAAGCTAACCAGAGACATCCGGAGCCAGGGGAGACAGAACATCACTTTTATTCCTTCTTTGTAGGTTGGAGGTGGGAGTTATTTACTTCAAAGCTGGGAATGAAATAATCATTGCCCAGATCTGATCTTGGAGACATTCCTGAGCTCTTAAGCAGGAGGGGATGATAAACATTCACTCCATCATGGCACACACAGGCTTTGTCCTGGATTCCTCTCCTCTGAGCGAGCCTGCAGATAGAATTTATGGCTCTGAACAGTCCCCACGAGCTCTCATATATGCACACCACTGAGAGGTACTCAGTGCATGAGCAAATGAGTGAGTAAATGAACAGATGTTTCTTCTGATGTCAGCAGTGTAGACAGCTTAACCAATTGGTGTGCCCTGGTGAGAGTCAGGACACTGGCGATTCCCCACCAGCCAGGCCTTGTGCCTCAGTGTGCCACACATGGACATGGAAATATGGCTCCTATGCTCTCTGGGCTGTTTTTAATTGTTGTACAAGCAGCCGATATAAGGAGCCAGTATGTTTCAAACTGCAGATCATAACCACTAGTAGGTCTGGAATCAACTTAGTGGGTTAGAACCAGTATTAGAAAAGAAATAGATTCCAACTATATGACATTATGGCAAAGACAAAACTATGGAGACAACAAAAACGACCAGTAGTTTCCAGGAGTTTTGGGGGGGTGAGGGGATGATTAATGGATAGAGCACAGATGATTTTTTAGGGCAGTGAAAATATTCTGTATGAAATAATGATGGATATTTATCCTTATACTTTTGCCCAAACCTATAGAATCCATAACACCATTCACTTCATTAAAGTGAACCCTAAGGTGAAATATCAGCTTTGGGTGGTTATAATGTATCAGTGTAGGTTCATCCTTGGTTTAAAAAAAAAAAAGTAGGTATATGGGGAATCTTTCTACCTTCCCATGATTTTGTTTTAAACCTTAAAACTGCTCTAAAAAAAAAATCTTAAAAAAGGAAATAGAATGAACATTCTCAGAGTGTTAGGATAGACATTTTTGGCAAAAATGTCGTTTCAGTTTTATATATATGTGTACATATTCTGTGTGCCTGTATTGGCTTGTGATGTAAAATGTATTTTTTTAGGTCAAAAGTGTATAAACAGCTCCAGTAAGTTACATTGGGAAATGAAAGCACAAATCAACCTCAAATATTAGATATTGCCATTAAGTTTCTTTGGTTATAAGCAACAGGGTGACTTCACCTTACTTAAGCAGGATAGGAATTTTATTAGAAGGAAATGGGTAGCTCAAAAAATTTAAGGGGAAGTTTGAACTTTTAAGGGAGTCCCGGGGCCTAGGTAAGTGGAAGGAGCTAATGGAGGGTTATTACTTCTAGGTGGATTGGTTCCAGCTGTTTTAGGTATTTTTGCCAGTCTGCTCAAGATTCCAGGAAGAGGGTGCCATTGACCCCATGACCTCCTTGCCTAGGGCACGGGGTTCCTTGATGACAGGCTCCTCCTTGACTGACAGGAGGGAGATTCTCCAGTGGAAGATGGAAATTGTGAGGCGAAAGCAGCAAGCGTTCGCTGCATGAGACTATGGTTGGCATATCTCTGATTTTCTCTCTTTTTTTAAAAAATAATTTTTCAGCCCTGGTTGGATGACATCGCATACATCCCAAGGTTGCAGTTCCTCCTGTTCAGGGCACATGCCCAGGTTGCCGGCTTGATCCCCACAGGGGGCATGCAGGAGGCAGCTGACGTTTCTCTCTTTCCTTCTCCCTTACCCTCTGACTTAAAATCAATTTTAAAAATCTTAAAAAAATAAAATCCTTTTTTCAAAGGGAAAAATATGCATGATTTTTAAAAGATCTAATAACAGCAAAGGGCTTTTAAAAGAAAATAGCAAGGCCCTGGCTGGTTTGGCTCATAGGCCTGCCAACCAGAGAGATCACCAGTTTGATTCCTGGTCAAGGGCACGGACCTGGGTTGCAGGTTTGAGCCCAGCCCCAGTCCACGTGTTTCTTACTTCGATTTTCTCCCTCTCCCTCCCCCCTCCTCTCCTTCTCCCTCTCTTTTTCTCTCTCCCTTCCACTCTTTCTTAAAAACACACACACACACACACAAAAAAAACAATGGAAAAATATCCCCGGGGTGAGGATTAACAACAACAAAAGGAAAAATAGCTAGTAGTTCCCTGCCTCAAGTCCTCTCCACTTTCAATGCTTTCAAGTCTTTTGTCTGGTGTTTACCCCATGTTTCTAATAATATTTTATAGTGATGCTTTTTGATCTGTTAGTTTTAGACATCTATTGATTACCTGTGCGGGAATTACAGGAAAGTTTATGCTCCCACCCCTGACACCCTCTTCTTCTTCTTCTTCTCATTCTCTTAATGTAATTGTATCACAGTTTTGAGGTAAACTATGATTTTTGTGATTTCTATAAAGAGCCTGGTTTTGGGAATCTGACCTCATGGTCTCTCAGGGGCTCAATATCGGTTTTGCTCAAGCTCACTTAGGTAAAGGACTTAATCTCTTCGGTCTCATTTTCCTCATCTGTAAAACAGGGATAATAATTGCACCCTTCTCATAAGGATTAAATAAGGAAATGCATAGGAAGCCTCAGTGCCTGGCACATGGTAAATGCTCAGATATTAGTGTTATTTTCTGTTTGCTGCTTTCTGGCTTAGATTAGACTGTTGTTCCTCTCAGAGACCTTTGGCCCAGACACAGAGGGACTGTCCGGTCTGGTCAGTGTTTGCTCCTTCTAATGATGTTGGTTCTTCCCCTTTACCCCGCCAGTGGAGGAAGGAGACTCCTGAAGATAAGAAGGGGCCTGTAGGCAGTCCCAGGGTGAAGACCTGGGTGACCTTTACTAGTTCAGCTCAGCCAGGACTGGCTTCCACAGAGTGACGGTCAAGGTTCACATTTTGGCATCCCCTTCTGGGCCCCTTTCCTTCTCCATGGGCAAGACAGCTGGTGTCCCATGATGCGCTCTTGATGAGGTGATTCCCTTTGAACAATCTGTCAGGAGAGGGAGGGAGAAACATCGAAGTACGAGAGACACATGGACTGGGGCTGGGGCTCGAACCTGCAACCCAGGTACGTGCCCTTGACCAGGAATCAAACTGGTGGTCTCTCTGGTTAGACTTATGAGCCAAATCTGCCAGATATTCCCTTTGAATATCTGTCTTCCTTAGATATTTGCATGTTTTTTCATCCTCTCTAATTTTGTATCTTGGTTTTAGTCGTGGTCAGAGAGGTTCTCTCGATGCCCTGGTGAATTTGGAATTTTTTTCATCTGCTGCACCTTTGTCTTTATCCTGAATTAGGTGTTATTCCTTTAGGACCTCAGAAAGCTGAATTTGTTTAATACCAAGTCTTTCCTGAGCCCATTCTTTTTTTAACTTTTTACTTTTTTGTGTGTTTTTTTTTATTGTTTTAGAGAGAGGGAAAGGAAGAGGGTAGAGAGATAGTAACAATGATAAGAGAGGAACTTTGATTGGCTGCATGCCCCCTGCTGGGGTTCAATCCTGCAACTCAGCATGTGCCCTGACTGGAAATGGAACTGTGACCTTTTGCTTCATGGGTCAGTGCTCAACCACTGAGCAACACTGGCTGGGTGAGCCCCACTCTTTAAAAAAAATCTATATATATATAAAAGCCTAATATGCAAATTGTTCCCCACGGGAGTTCGACTGGGAGACCAATTGCTCGCTATGATGTGTGCTGGCCACCAGGGAGCAATGCGGAACGAAGGAAGGCCCCAGCTGACATTTGGAAGGCCCCAATCGGCTCTGATAGCCAACCAGGCCTAGGGACCCTACCCATGCACAAATTTTGTACACTGGGCCTCTAGTATATATAACTAAAGCCATGATTTATTGAAGGCTTACCATTGGCTTCATTTCATTATGACAGCTTTATTGAGATATAATTTACATATTGCAAAAACCATTCTCTTAAAGTGTACAGTGATTTTTCAGTATATTCAGAAGTTGTACAGTCAAGACAATCAATTTTAGAACATTTACCTCCCCCCATGAAGAAACACTGAATCATTAGCATCACTCATGCCCATCTCCCACTTCAAGCCGTAGATAACCACCAGTCTGCTTTCTTTATAGATTTGCCTATTCTAGATGTTTTATATAAATGTAATCATAGTTACGTATGCAATTCTTTGTGGCTGATTTCTTTCAATTAGCATGATGTTTTTAAGGTTGATCCACATTGTAATATGAATCAGTACTGCATCCCTTTTTATGGCTGAGTAATATTCCATTAAATGGCTATATTATCACGTGTTCATTTTGGATAAATGTTGGTGGACATTTGGGTTGTTTCTCCTTTTTGTCTGTGAATAATGCTGCCATAAATAGTTGTTGACACATTTTTGTGTTGACCTTTGTTTTAATGTCTCTTGGAGAGGAATACCTGGAGTTGGAATTGCTGGACCGGAATATTTGCATTTTTAAAGTCGGATTCATCTGGGGTCATGGATGCTTACTCCAGACGAATGAATGAATTCTCAGATGTTGGAAGCCCTGGCTGTGTGACACCTGGGTGGGGAAGAAACTCCTGGGCAGAGGCACCTTTCCAGTTTGGTGACTGGCTCTTCCTTCCACTCATGATGACACCTGCCCCAAGCTCAAGCCATAAATTCCTCCTCACACCATTTCATCTCCTTCATTCATTGCCAGCGTCGTACCGTTCAGGAGCATGACAGCTGAGGTGTCCAGGTCAACCAGGAATTTGGGGAATCCTCTGCCAGAGGACCTGGAAGAGGAGGCTTACTCAATCACCATGCAGTTGGCACCTACATTGGCCCATATTTTTCCAGGGTGGATGTGTGTGTGCATGCGTGCCCAAATGGTTTCGGTTCCAGGCACGTGTGCTCAGAGCAGGTGGGACAAGCTTCCCTGCTGCTGGTAATTCTGGTATGTGCCTCTTTGGGTTGGTTATACAGAGTCTTGTGAAATACCTTTGTTTCCAGGGGTGGGGAGGTTCGGTTGGAGAAATGGGTATGTGCTAGGGAGGCTCGTGGCCCAGATTTAGGCCTCGCCACAGCAGGGACAGGAAGAGGAGAAGAACATAGAGGGGAGGATTGGAATGGGTGGATGAAGGAAGAAAGAGGAAAGGGGGGTCACAAGGGGAAAAAAATCACAAACAAGACACTAAATCACACACACTGTACACTTTAAGAGAATGTTTTTTGCAATAGGTAAATTATATCTCAGTAAAGCTGTCCTAATGAAATGAAGCCCCTGGTTAAGCCTTCAATAAATCACAGCTTCAGCCGGTTTGGCTCAGTGGATAGAGCGTCGGCCTGTGGACTGAAAGGTCCCAGGTTCGATTCTGGTCAAGATCATGTACGTTAGTTGTGGATACATCCCCAGTAGGGGACATGCAGGAGGCGGCTGATTGATGTCTCTCTCTCATCAATGTTTCTAACTTTCTATCTCTCTCCCTTCCTCTCTGTGAAAAATCAATAAAATATATTTTAATAAAATAAAATAAATCACAGCTTCAGAGATTAAAGAGGGCAGGGTCACTGGTGCCAGCCCTTTGAGGGGAGGGGGCCCTGAGGAAGCACCCATCTGCATTGGCTGGGCACTTAGGCGGGTTTCCTGGGGAGAGACTGGCTCAGCAAAAGGGTGTGTCCCTCGGAGCTGAGCGCTTGGGAGCCCACCTTCCTCTCTGTGAACACTCGCCCTGCTAGGCCCCAGCTTTTCCCGGGCCAGGGCTCCAGGAAGTGAGAAGAGCTGCCCCAGCCTAACTCCTTTTTTCTTTTCTTTTTTAAAATATATTTTATTGATTTTTTAGAGAGGAACGAGAAGGGATAGAGAGCCAGAAACACCAATGAGAAAGAGAGACATCGATCAGCCGCCTCCTGCACGCTTCCCAGTGGGGATGTGCATGCAACCAAGGTACATGCCCCCGACCAGAATCGAACCCGGGACCCTTCAGTACGCAGGCTGACGCTCTATCCACTGAGCCAAACTGGTTTCAGCCTAACTCCCTTTTTCTCATCCCACCTCCCCATCACCCCGTAAGCCCTCTGAATAGAGGTTTTGCTGCCCGTGGTATTGGGCAGGTAGCCAGACAGACAGCAAACACCTGTAAGCCCTCTGAATAGAGGTTTTGCCGCCCATGGTATTGGGCAGGTAGCCAGACAGAAAGCAAACACCTGCTTGGTTGGCTAATCTGTGGGGAGGAGTGGGAATGATTCTTCGTGTCAGACTCGATAAAGGGCCGTTTCTGGCCCAGAGAGCTCTGCGGAAGGCAGGACCAAGGACACCTGACACCTGCAGCTGCGTGGGTTGGGAGCCTCTGCAGAGAGGGGCTGGCCCCCACCTGGCCCTCTTTGATGTTAGTGGGGCTTCCCTGACCCTGGCCTCTTGGGAGCCAGTGTTTCAAGAGGCTCGCTATGCCCACTTCTCAGAGCGGGACAGCAGGCGGCCGTGACTGCAGGGATTTGAGGGACCACATACATACATTTGGGTGGAAGAAGGGACGGTTGAGGAACCATGGAGTAGCGGGTTGCCGGGTGAAGATGAATTAAGGACGCCCATTTCCAGCTCAGGGGCAGTCTGCACTTCCCTTCTTTCCTCTTAGAAAGACCCTTGACCCTCACCCACCTCACCCCGTCCGCATGGCCCGCCCAGAAGCCTGGGGAGTGGGGTTGGAGGAAACCTAGATTTTTTTCCCAGAGATCTTTGCCCGTTCGTTCGCAGGAGCCTGCGTTGTGAGAACCTCTGGGGCCTCCCCGTTTATCTCCCAGCGTCTAGATCTCTTAACCCCTCAGCTATGTGTTTACCCCCTCCCTCCCCGCTCCCTGGGAGGAGTGAGTCACAGCCCGAGATTTGTTTGAACAGAGTGAGAGGCCTCCTGTAATTGGCAGGTGGCTGCGCCTCTCCCCAGGACTGTTTATGAGGTTAAGGCTGCTTACCTGGTGATTAGCTCTGTTCCTTTTTCCCCCTGGAGAAGAAGGCTCCACTTTGTATCCTGCCCTGTAGAGAATCCCCAGTGGGGGACTCCCCTGCTAGACGTTTGGGGGCATTGCTAAAGTCCCTGGAGCCCCCAAAAGCCCTGAGGTCACTCGAGCTCCAGAAAACAACCAGGGGCACCGAGCCCAGGGGCCCGGGTTTCCCTCCTGGACGCTGGGTTGGGGCTGTGCGGTGAGGTCGGTGACCTTGCTGCCTGGGTTCTCTGATTTTGGAGGATGAGGTGCCAGAGAGAAGCCTGGATTTATTCACAGGCTCCATTTAGACAGTTTGTCTCATTCTTTCTTCCCCTTCCCCTCCCCCTAGCTCGCTCCTTCTCTCTTCCCCCTCCTCCTCTTCCCCCTTCCCCCCCTCCTTCCTCCCTTGCAATCTTCCCAGAGTTCCTTGGGAAAGTAAGGCTGTGATTTATGGTTTGCAAAGCACTTTCACACTTGTCTACACATGCCCCTACCCGCCCAAAGGCAGGGCAGGTATTATCATTCCCATTTTGCAGATAGGAAACTGAGGCCCAGAGAAAGAAAGTGATTTGCTCAGGAATGAATAGCTGCCGAAACCGGTTTGGCTCAGTGGATAGAGTGTTGGCCTGCGGACTGAGGGGTCCTGGGTTCAATTCCGGTCAAGGGCATGTACCTTGCTTGCTGGGCATATCCCCAGCAGGAGGTGTGTAGAGGCAGCTGATCGATGTTTCTAACTCTCTGTCTCCCTTATTCTCTGTGAAAAATCAATAAAATATATTTAATTTAAAAAAAGCTTGAATAGCTGTCAGTTGGACTCAGACCTCACCTCTGACTCCAGGTTTGGTGCTGTCCCTCCAAACTTGGAATATGTATATTTTAATATATTTAATATATATTTAATTATAGGAGTGCTGCCCAAATACATTTTTGTTGCTCCTTTATATTCTATAGCTCACTTTTTCCACTTAAAATTAATTTTGAAGTTCATTCATGCCGATAGCGGTAGCTGTAGTTCATTTATTTTCACAGCTGAATTTCATTGGGCTAATGCACCAGGGTCGATCCATGCACTTGCTTATCAGCGGACCATCTGGGTCGCTTCCAGTGTCCTGCCATTGCAAGCAGTGCTGCCGGGAGCACATTTCTGCACATCACATGTTGATACCTCCCCAGTCTGTACGTCGGGACCATTGGTGTTTTAACTTGCTGTTTCTTGATTACTAGTATGGTGGAGCATTAGTCACTTTTATTTCTTCTGAGAGTTGCCTTTCCTAGCCTTTGCTCACTTCTCCCCTTGACTCCCCCCTCCTCTGAGGGCCTGCTCTCCCCAGTACTTTACATGGCTTCTCTAAGTTGAGAGCTCCGAGCTTCTTCTCACCCTAGCCAGGCACTGTGCTAAAAATAAGCTCTCCTTGTTGTCAAGGAACTTGTGATTTTATTGGGGAAGATGATTGAATACGTAGTTAACGAAGGAATGAGGCGGGTCCGTGTGAACGGTGTGGGACGTGGAGTGTGCACGAAGCAGGCGCTGACTGGGAGTGCTGGGACAGGACCTTCAGAGAAAGGATACCCCTCTGCTTGGTGCCCCTGGTTGTTTTCTGGAGCTCGAGTGACCTCGGTGCTTTTAGGGGCTCCGGGGACTTTAGGAATGCCCCCAAACGTCTAGCAGGGCGGTCCCCACTGGGGATTCTCTAAAGGGCAGGATACAAAGTGGAGCCTTCTCCGGGGGGAAAAAGGAACAGAGCTAATCACCAGGTAAGCAGCCTTAACCTCATAAACAGTCCTGAAGGCTGAGGGGGAATTTTGAAAGGAGGGTGACCTAGGAGGAGAAAACAGTTGTGCACTTATGTCTGGGGGAGGGGCGGGGAAGGGGGGGAAGAGGAGCATGTGCTGCCTTAGAAGACTGATGGAGAGAAGGAGAGCTTTGGATTGGACACCTCTCTACACTTAGATTGGGAAAGTTTGAAAGCTAGAATGTATGGCACAGGTGGGGTGCTGGTGGGAGCCAAGGCATCACGTGGCATAGACAGGGATAGGCCCCATCATGAGGTGACTTGAATGCCACATTAAGGGGTATTTCACTTTTGTTTGCTTTTTTTTTAAAAGCATTCTCTTTAACAACAACATCCATCCATAAAAGTGCGTGTGTCCTAAATGTACAGTCAAGCAGTTTTCACAAACTGGACACACTCCTCTAACCAGCACCCAGATAAGAAACACGTCATTACCAGCAACTACAGAAGTGTTCCCTCATGTCCCTTTGTAGGCATTATCTACTCTCCACCCTGCAGGTAACTACTGTCCTGACTTCTAAAGCATATATTCATTTTGCTTGTTTTTATACTTTTTATTTTAGTGGAAACATGAAGTATACTTTGGTGTCTGGATTCTTTTCTTAGTATTACTGTGAGGTTTATCCATGTTGCATGTACAATACTTCATTTTTTAAAAAAAGAAATCAGTTGCTTTTTAAATATATGTATATATATTTTATTGATTTCAGAGAGGAAGGAAGAGGGGGAGAGAGATAGAAACATCCATGATGAGAGAGAATCATGGATCAGCTGCCTTCTGCAAGTCCCCCACTGGAGATTGAGCCCACAACCCGGGCATGTGCCCTTAACCGGAATCGAACCTGGGACCTTTCAGTTCACTGAGCCAAACCGGCTAGGTCTACGTCATTCTTTCTCTTGTACAATGTTCCATTGTATGGCTATGTCAAAATCATCCATTCTACTCTAGATGACTATTAGGGTAATTTCTAGTTTTTGGCTATTAAAATGCCATTATGAAGATACTAGAATATGTTTTTTATGGGGAACATATGCAGGCATTTCTGTTGGGAGGATAACTAGGTGTGGAATTGCTGTGTTCTAGGGTGTGCTTATGTTCATCTTTGGTAGATTTCCCAAAGTAATTGTGACAATGAGCAATCCTTCTGCCTGTGTATGAGGGTTTCAATTATTCCAAATCCCCCACCATTTGGGGTTTGTTGTTTGTTTGTTTTCATTCTTATGGGTAATTTGTACTATTATCTTGTGGTTCTGGTTCTTGGATAATGATGACTAATGAGGGTGAATCCTTTTTTCTGTGACCATTTGGATGCCTCTTATGTGATGTGTTTATTAAATTGTTTTGCCCATGTTTCTGTTGGGTACTGTCTTCCTCTTTCTCTCCTTCCCTCCTCCACCCCCTTCTCTCTCTTTTTTAAATACCTTTTTAAAAAAATTTGGAATCATTTCATATTTACAGAAAAATTACAAAGATAACACAGGGAATTCTTTTATGCTTTTCACCCAGTTTTCCCCAATCTTAACGTCTTACACAACCTTGATATATATGGTGTACAGGCAGGAACCTGCTTCTCCCTTTGAACTGAGGCTGATCTCCAGATGAATACCGATTGTCTTGCCTTCTTTCATTTGGATAATTTCTGTGTGGCTCATAGGAACAGGAGTTTGGTTCAGGAAAGATCTCCTGGCCTTGTAAAATATATCAACAACTTCTTGGTTGGCTGCCAGGGGCAGGAAATCTGGATCAGGGATGACCAATCCAGGGATGCCCTCTTCCGGGGAAAAGGGAGTCCATGCGATGCGCTTCCTGTAATCTGAGGACCAGGTGACCCTCTGGAGCTGCATGGGCCAGTGCGCTGTGTGGTCTCCCGTGCTGTCAGAGGTCCCAGAGGCAGCCTGCCACGCTGAAGTGGCCTGATCCTGGGCAAGCTGATGGCTCCTCTCCAGACCAGCTTTTCTTGTCTGTGAAATGGCCATCATAAGGCCCACCCTACAGGGCTGGCAAAGTGCACCTGGGCCAGTCGCAGACCGAAGAGAAAGGTTATTGTGGCTGTCATTGTCATTATTAGGGCAGCGTGGACATTCTCAGACTGAGTCTCCAGAGTGATCTGATAGGAGATGAACTTGAACACATAGCCCAGAAGGTATGGAGGTCTCTGGTGGGGTGAGGCCTCCTCCCCTCAGCCAGTTCTCCTCCCTGGCCGCTGACCCCTCCTCCCAGTGCTGCCTCGGGCCACCCCTGCCGCCGTCTGGGAGCACTTCCTGGGAGCACTTCCTGTCCAGCACACCCGGCTGACCTCAGCGCGCGCTGCTTTGGAGGAGGGGGAGACACCACTGACATGGAAACTAACCTGCAGTTTCTACTAATTTTCTGTGTCTGGTGTTCTTGCTGCTGCGTGGCTTCTGGTAGGGGTTCCGAAATGAATGTTTGGAGGGAAAGTCAGACTAACCCTTCAAGTCTTTGGAGGAGCAGGTTGTCTGCCTTGGTCGAGGTGCAGAAGTTCAGGTCTTGCCATATAGTTTCTGAGCCACTTTCTCTCTCTCTCTCTCTCTCTCTCTCTCTCTCTCTCTCTCTCTCAGGCGGGCAGGAAGACCTATGCCATGGTGTCTGGCCACTCACCCAGTCATTCTCTGGCCTCAGAACTGGTGGAATCCAACGATGGACATGAGGAGATCATCAAGGTAAGCTCAGTTCACTCTCCACTTTCTCCCTCCATCCTTCTGCCCTACTGCATGTGAGAGGTGGCAGTAGCTACTTGACCAAAGGTAACTTCTGGTTTGACCAGGAAGAACTGGACCGTGATGCTAGCCACTGATCAGCTCCTGGAAAAATCTTAGCACCAGGAGACCGGTCAGTCCGTAGTGACTTCGATGCAGCCTGGCCCCGGACTTGGGGACGGATGGGATGACCTTCCTTGGTGTCTGTCCACTGACCGTGTTTAGGTGCCAAAGTTGTGAAGACAAGTGGGAGGTGTGTTTAGGGAACTTAGTTTTAAATATTAAAACAATTTTTGTGATTTCTTTTTATTTATTTAAGAAAAGTTTTTAAAAATTGATTTGATGGAGAGAGAAACATTGATCAGTTGCCTCCCAAACATCTCATAACAGGGAATCTAGCCCACAACCGGGGTATGTGCCCTGACCAGGAATTGAACCCGCCATCTCTCCGTGTACAGGACGATGCTCCAACTGAGCCACATTGGCCAGGACTTTGATTCCTTTTAATAAAACAGCTTTTTGAGATACAATTCACATATCATTCAATCAATTTCAAGTGTTCAGTGGTTTTTAATATATTCACAGAGGGGAGCAACCAACATGACTATTAATACCAGATCACTCCTTCCCGCCCCTGCCAATCACTAATCTACTTTCTGTCTTGATGGATTTGCCTCTAGACATTTCATGGAATAATTCAGCAGGTGGCCTTTTGAGCCTGGCTTCTTTCACTTGGCATGTTTTTAAAGGTTAGCCATGGCCCTTAAAGAAAGGAAAACTACCCTATAATTCTATCATTGTAATCATTAACTAACAGTTATATATCCTCCCAGACATTTTTATATATACATATGTTTTTGTTTTTTCAAAACAGAATTGACTCTAGCTGGTGTGGCTCAGTGGCTAGAGCACCAGCCTGCTAACTGAAGGTTCCTGGGTTTGATTCTGGTCAAGGGCACGTACTTGGTTGCAGGCTTCTCCCCGCCTCTGGCGCCCTGGTCAGGGCGTGTGCAGGAGGCAACCATTGGATATGTTTCTCTCTGTCTTCCCCTCTCTCTTCCTTTCTCTCTATAAAAGTCAATGGAAAAATATTCTTTGGTGAGGATTAAAACAACAACAAAGTAGAATTGTATTATAGACTTTATTTTACAATTTGCTTGCCACCTCTCCCCGTCAATTTAATTGTAGTTTATACCATCTTCAGTGTCCATAAATGTAAATATCTGCTATTCTAATGGCTGCATAGTATTCTGTTAAAATACCATAATTTATTTTATGTAATTTCCCATTGTTAGACATTTGTGTGTTTATATTTTTGCAGCCATAGACAGTATTTTGCTGAACATGTTATTAAATTGTGCATCTTATATAACACAAGTAATACACATTTTCTCAATTGTAAAGTACTCAAGCATGTTATGTAGAGAGAAAAATGTGTCAATTCCCTTTATAACCTTCTTTCCAAGAATTTATATATGAATGTTTATGCCACTTTAGCTAAATTTATTTCATTAGGTTAAATTTCCAGGAGCAGAGTTGATAGGCAGAAGAGGAAATATAGTTGTAAGCCGTCTGATCTGAATCAGCAAGTTGCCACCCAGCTAAGTGTAACAGTTTACCTTCCCACCAGCAGTGTCTGAGTGAGGCCGCCGGTGGAGCTGGTGTAACTGAGGTTTCTTAACTAAGTTGTGTGGTTTTCTCTGTTTCAGGTGTACTTGAAGGGGAGGTCTGGAGACAAGATGACCCATGAGAAGAATATTAACCAGCTGAAGAGCGAGGTCCAGTACATCCAGGAGGTAGGCACCCCTTCTCTCGGGGAGATGACCATGCTCATTTCTCTAAATCTCTTTTGTGGGTGCTGATTTTCTCCCTTCTGCTCCCTGCCACCATGCCCAGTCATGTGTTAAATATCACTACTGGCCAAGACCGGTTTGGCTCAGTGGATAGAGCGTCAGCCTGCAGACTGAAAGGTCCCAGGTTCGATTCCGGTCAAGGGCATGTATTCTGGTTGTGGGCACATCCCCAGTGGGGGACGTGCAGGAGGCGGCTGATCAATGTCTCTCTCTCTCATCGATGTTTCTGACTCTCTCTCCCCTCTCTCTTCCTCTCTGTAAAAAATCAATAAAATATATTTAAAAAAATATATATCACTTCTGACCCTGCTGGTAATCAACAAGTACTTAATAAACGCTATGCACCTAGCATTACCCCCCACCCTTCCATCTAGAATTGCCAGCTTTGCTTTCCCAGCTTTTCCTAACCCTCAGCCTGTCTCCATATTACTTGTATGGCTTTTGTGTTGTGATCTCCCCACCCAGAATGTTAGCTCCCGGGACAGGGGTTTTGCTAATGTTGTTGTTTGTGTAGGAGGCACAGGACTGTGGCCCCACTTAAGTAGAGACTCTCCTTCCCCAGCCAGGGCTGAGAACAGGGCCTCCCTCACTCCTAGGGGTGCAGTTGGGGATGAGGGCAAAGTTGGGCGAGTCGGGTGCTCAGTTTCTCTATCCCAAGGCTGAAGCTCCTTGTCCCCCGCTCCCAGGCCAGGAGCTGTCTGCAGAAGCTCCGGGAGGATATAAGCAGCAAGCTGGACAGAGACCCAGGGGAGACTCAGCCTCGACAGGAGATACAGGTAACAGGAAATGGTCCATGCTGGGTCCCCACTCAGGAGGCGGGCTTATGCCAGGCACTCCCATTTACCCATTGTCCCGTGGGTGCCGAGCCTAACGCCACTGCCAGCAGCGGTTCTCAACCTGTGGGTCGAGACCCCTTTTGGGGTGGAAGAACCCTATCACAGGGGTCGCCTAAGACCATCGGAAAACACATATTTCCCATGGTCTTAGGAACCAACACACCGCTCCTTGGTGTAGCAAAGTAGCAATGTAGTTTACTGTTGTCATATGAAGACTGTTGCCCATGCTACACCACGATTCAAGACAAAATTTCATTTATTTGTAATTAGAAATAAATATTTCACAATAATAATTACATATTGTTTTTGTGATTAATCACTATGCTTTAATGATGTTCAATTTGTAACAACGAAAATACATCCTCCCTATCAGATATTTACATTACAGTTCATAACAGTAGCAAAATTACTGTTATGAAGTAGCAACGGAAATAATTTTATGGTTGGGGGTCACCACAATGTGAGCAACTGTATTAAAGGGTCGCGGCCTTAGAAAGGTTGAGAACCACTGACTGCCAGGAATGGAGAGAATGTAGGCGATGCTGGCTTCTCCGAGCACTCCCAGCCTCGTTAAGGCTCCTCTCAGCCCCTGTTCCTAAGACACTGCCCCCAAATTGGGTTGATATCAGTGAAATTATTGTTAACTTGTTGGCAAAAGCATTTACCTCTAAGCATTCTGTGATCCATCTTCTTGTGATATAGAATCTGATAAAGCAGACAGCCACCTATAAATCCAAGCTGATAAGTTGATCTTGCTCAATTCGGGTGGCTCCTGTAGTGTAAACTGGAACTCTCGGTCCTTGTCTGTTATCCATCCGGGTATGTTGCTACCTCTGTCCTTGAGGGGAAGCTCTTCAAGGTTAGGGTTTACCTCTGTCTCCACTCCCCTCACCCTGCCCAGGGGCTGGGATGCAGAAGGTCATCGGTAAATGTTTGTTTAGTTGCACTAATTGGAGAGATAATCCTGGGATCCTGCTTTTCAGCTTTTCTCAAATTTGAGGGTAGAAATGTCCTCAGGAAGCAGACTTTCTCTCTCTCTCACACACACACACATACACACACACACACACACACACACACACACACACACATGTTAGATTCTGGGCTGTCTCTCCTTCCCTTGCATTTGGTTTGGGTGGTGGTCTTGGGCAGCCCTGCCCTCATTCTCGTGAGGGGAATGGGGACCTAGAAGCTAGTGCCAGCTGAGTTTCTCCTTGGCCTGGGCGTGCACTGGCTGTGTGGCCCATCCCTCCTAATGCAGTTTGCTTTGGCGAAGGTAGGTCTTTCTGCCTGAGCTCCCACCTGCTTCTGGGAGGCCTCCGTCAGGTGACAGGAGAACGTAAGCGCTCAGAGACGGGCCCAGAAGGCCAGGCCCTTGTTTGCCAGCAGTCATACGCTGAAGGATCAGGTTTGGGGTGGAAAGAATGGCAGCTAGGGCTCCTTCCCCTTTTGGTTTATGATTTGTCAAACCTTCTCAAGATCCCTCAGGGGCAAGGGCCCTGGTTTGTGGCAGGCAGCTGCTTGTATTTCCTGGGCTGCCAGGCACAGACCTGCATGTTTTCCAGGCTGTCGAGAGGTGTTCGCCTGAGGTTCCCTGCCTCCTCTCTGCAAGGCTAGAGTATTCCCTCTCAAGGAGCACACCTTTCTCTGCCTCTCTCCTTTCCATTTTCCCACATAGCACTGGTCTCCATTCCATTCCATTCCATTCCATTCCATTCCATTCCATTCCATTCCATTCCATTCCATTCCATTCCCCCTTTCCTTCTCTTCCTCCTCTCCTTCCCTTCCCTACCATCTCCCTTTCTCAGTCCCCTATCTTTCCCCCCCTTCTACTCCCCTCGTCTGCTCTCCCTTCCCTCTTTTTCCTCTTCTCCCTCCTCTTCAATCTCCTTATCTATCTATCTATCTATTATCTGTCTAACTAAAATTTGAGATCTTAGGAGAATAATGTTTTGAAGTTGTTTGTTTTAACTACCAGTTTTGTTTTTTCCTTTTGAACAGGTGGTGCTAGAGAGGCCAAATGGTTTTAGTCAAAGTCCCACGACGCTGTACAGCAGCCCACCTGAGGTAGGTGACAAGGAAAACCGGGGTAACTGCTGCTTAGCTGGGCCGCAAGGTGGCTCTCTCTCTCACTCTGCACGATATTTAAGAGTAGAATTAACTTGCTATAAAAATTCAAACATATAAAACAGAAATTCCCCTTCCCTAATCCCACTCCTTGGAAGTATCCACTGTTAACAGACTGAAATGGGTGGATCCTTCTAGAGCAGTGCTTCTTGGCCTTTGCTGCCCATTGGGAGGGAATGACATTGGGAGCTTTAAAGGGCAGGCTGCCTGTATGCTTTCCTATAGATTGTAATTTCATTGGCCTGAGATGTGGCCTGGGCATCAGGACTTTTAAAAACTCTCCAGGTTATTGTAATGTTTAGCCAAACGTGAGTACCTGTGTTCTAGTGTTTAAAAAATATAGGCAATATTTAAATATTCTATGTATGTCTGCATGTGTATATTTTGTTATATATGCATGTAACAAATACACATGTGTAAATATATGTACATAACATACATATGCTTTTTATAAATACAGGGTTGTGGTAAATGATTATTCCTTATTTGCTTTTTTATTTATTTTTTAAACTGAAGAGTATATGGAGTATAGCCCTCTTTCTATGACAGTACATGTAGATCTACCTTATGCTTTTAAATAACAAGGTAGTATTTCCTTCTGTGGCTGAACTCACTCTGCTGTATTCAACATATGATTTAAATATGCCTAGTAAATGTGTTTTCATTTTTCATAATGGACTTGAGCTTTATTTCCGTATTTTCCTTTGTATCCAACACCATGTGTTTAGATCTATCAACGTTGCTTAGTTAAAATCTAGTTAGTTGTTTCTAACTCCAATATGTAAAGTCTCTAACTCCCCTTTTCTCCTTGTGAAATTTTCCATGTTATTAGTCTTCTGAGAACACCACTTGTTTGTTTATTATTTTTTTAATCCTCACCGCAGGATATTTATTCCATTGATTGTTTTCTGTTTTTTAGAGAATGGATAGGAGAGAGGAGGGGGGTGGGAGGAAGAGAGAGAGAGAGAAACATCAACATGAGACCCATTAATTGGTTGCCTCCCATTCACGCCCCAACCAGGTATGTGCCCTGGACTGGGAATTGAACCTGTGACCCGATGCTGTAACCACTGAGCCAAAATCGCCAAGGCCTAAGGATGCCAGTTGAACTAAACTCATAATAATTCGGCTCCAGGAGCCATTTAAATGGGTCTCACCTGCCCAGCAGCGCAGGTCCAGATATGGGGAACCGACCGGGTAACTTACGGAAGGCTTGATTTGGAATGGTGATTCCCCCAGCACTCACCTCAGAGGTGCAGCGTGGATTTTTTTTCTCCATCTGAATCACCACAGTTGGTAAATATGCCATTGGCAACAAGTTCTAATGACACATGACAGTATCTGTTCAGCCTCTCTCTTCTCCTGAGCTCCAAGCCGTATCAGATATCATCCTGTTTGTGAGGCAGCCTGTCAGGCAGGGCGCGGTAAGGAGTCTTCTGGCTGATTCACAGCTGGAGAAATGGAGGCCCACAGGACTAAGTGATAATGCAGTGACCAGGACCTTGTCACCCTCCTCCCAGCTGTGCTGGGGTTTGAAGGTGCTGCTGGTCCCCACTGTGCAAGGCAGGGAGAGGTTTATCCGTCAGACTCCCAGGGAGCTGGTCACTGGGGTGTCTGCTACTTGTGCTGCAGAGGTGGGAGCGAGACCCTACATGCCAGCTCAGCCCCGACACCAACCCACGATTGGGTGTGTCTGCAGGAGACTCAGTAAAATTGATGAGCTACCTTTTCCTACATGGATTCAGATCCCTGGCCTTACTGGAGCTTTTGCCCTAAATCTGCCCATCACCCTTGATGACCTGATCCCTGTGCTGGGTGCAGAGGACAGTGAGAGAGGAGCCTCGGGACTCTCCCCTGTGAGGGGTGTGGCCCAGTCCCTGCCCCATGGGAACTGATGTCCAAAGGACACAACGTCCTTGCTCTCGGAGAGCTTCTCTGATGGAAACGGACACACACATGGGGACGGCATAGACATACCTGTCCGTCAGTTGATACATGTATGAATGAAAATGGCTCTGTCCTAAATGAATTGGATGATAGGAGGCTAGTTGAGTTCGTTAGGGTGTAAAGAGAGTGTTTTCATTTGAATGACTCGGGAACTCCTGGCTGCCTGAGACTGACTCGCTCCTGGCGTGGTGAGGATGCCTTTTGTGTGGTCGGGGGAACCTTTTCTTACCAAGTCACAGCGTGATGGCTTCACCTTCCCTCCCCTGCTCTGGCTCCAGGCGGACACCTATATGAGTGAAGATGCCGAGAGCTTGAGGAAGACCGTGCAGGACTTGCTGGCCAAGCTGCAGGAGGCTGAGAAGCAGCACCAGGCAGACCGTGTAGCTTTCCAGGTGAGATTTGGGACTTGGGGAGAAGGTGCCCCAAGCGGTGGGCTGCTGGGTGCAGGTACCAGCGACTTTCTCCATGTGGACTTCATGTCTTTCTGGCCGCTGCCATCAACTGGAAGGGCTAGGCCTGGAGGCCTGGGGCACTTCTGTCTGCTATTCTCTCTCCTGAATGCTTATAGTTGTTGCTGTCTAAGACTAGCCTATAGGCCGAAACCGGTTTGGCTCAGTGGAAAGAGCATCAGCCTGCGGACTGAAGGGTCCCGGGTTCGATTCCGGTCAAGGGCATGTATCCTGGTTGTGGGCACATCCCCAGTGGGGGGCGTGCAGGCGGTGGCTGATCGATGTCTCTCTCTCATTGATGTTTCTGGCTCTCTATCCCTCTCCCTTCTTCTCTGTAAAAAATCAATAATATATATATATTTTTTTTAAAAAGCACAGTGGAAATATCCCTTTAAAAAAAAAATACGACTAGCCTATAGTTCAAAGGTCAGCTCTGGATTCTCTGCTGTACAGAAGTTGAGCGGTGGTGCTGGTCTGGGGTAGAAGGTAATTCAGACATTGTTTCACTCAGTACCGTGGTAAGAGTTCCTGGGCTCCCAGCACCACGTAGGCAAGGACAGTTGTTGCCAGGTTCACCACTGCATCCCCAGCACCTGGCACAACACCTGGCGTAGGATGGGCGCCTCGTGTGGACTAGATGAGCAGATGGGCATAGAAGGAACTGTGTCCAGGGAGTCGGGGACTTAGGGCTTTACGATGTGGAGCTTTGTCATGTTGAATGAATATCTCAATTACTGTTATAAAAGTTATACTAGGTTATTATAGAAGATTTAGAAATATAAGGCTATAAATAGAAGTGAAAGCCCCACCCCCACCCTCACTATTCAAAGCGTGTGAGTTCTTCCATACCTTCCCAAAGTTCTTTGAGTATAACCTCAGGAACATGGAGCAAATGCTGGACAGTTTTTGTTTGTTTGTTTGTTTATATATTTTATTGATTTTTTTACAGAGAGGAAGGGAGAGAAATAGAGAGTTAGAAACATTGATGAAAGAGAGACATCGATAGCTGCCTCCTGCACACCCCCTACTGGGGATGTGCCCGCAACCAAGGTACATGTCCTTGACCGGAATCGAACCTGGGACCTTCCAGTCCACAGGCCAACACTCTATCCATGAGCCAAACCGGTTTCGGCTGAACAGTTTTCCTAACTGCTCTGTGTGAGATTGGCCATCTGTTACCTGCTGCTGTTCATCCACATGTGAGGTATTTATGTCATAGATATGTAATGACAGAAGTACGCCCTGCCCAGAGGTGCTGAGAGCTGGTGGAAAGGGGAAGGCCACCCGACTGTTCTCTTTCATGAGCCTGAGGGTTTGGGGGTGAGGGTTTGGGGGTGGGGGATTGAGGGTGAGGAAGATGGGCACTGAGCAGGACTGGCTGCCTCTACAGTAGCTGACCTGTTTGAGCAAGGGATTGACCTCTCTAAGCATCAGTTTTTACAAAAGTGGTTGTGAAATATGTTTGACGTTGGGCTTGAGTTGAAAATATATGTAAGTGTATTGATCACTCTCCAGGGTTTAGAAATGTAGGATGGTCTGGATTTCTCTTAGTGACCCGTTTAACAAGCAGGCTGTCCTCCTAAAAAGTTTGGATTTGGGGCAGTGCTGATTACTTGGTCTCAGGACAGAGTAGCTGTGCAGTAAAGCAGTTTGCCACGTGTATGCAGATGCCACAGTTTGGATGATGTGGTTGGTGATGTATGTTTGCTTCCCCACTTCCTTGGAGAATAGGAGGAGGGGGAGGTTGAGGCTGCCACACTGATCAGGCTGTGCGTTTTGGAGAGAAACTTCTGCATTGGGAGGCTTTGCGAAGTACTTGTCAGCGTGGACCACACACAGAGGGCTCTGTTAGCCCTGGGTTTCAAAGCCTGAGCAGTGTCCCGAGTAAAACCGAGGCTAGAAGGCCCCTGGCAGCTATAGCGCATGCCCAGGGTTTCTTAGGAAGGGTTGCCCTTTAACCCCATAGTACATAGCACCCACCTGCCAACAGCAAGTACTCCTTGGGTTGGTCCTCCCGCTGGGGTAGGGTGGCAGGGCTGTTTGGCGTTACAGGGACAGATGTAGCGGGCAGTATGGTTCTCCTTCTCGGTGATCAAACAGTGGGGAGGAGGGTCAGTCCCTGGCCTGTTAAATGCCGTGCTCAGAGCACACACCAGCCTGGTACAGTGTTTATGTGCAGACATGGGAGGCCTTGTTTAGGTTCCTGCCCCAGGGGCTGGCCTGCTCCCAGCTAACGTTGGACATTCTCAGTCTCTACTAATGAACTGGACGCTGTGGTCTGCTTTGCTGAGCCCGGGGGCAGGAAGGGCAAGGCTGTCCATGGCCATGAACCAACCTGCCATTCAGCCCGGCCTCTCGTCCTGCTGACCGCCCGCTGTCAGGAGGGATTAGCAGTGAGTCTGCTCTGGACGGGGCGGGTGTGCAGCATGGACACGTCTTACCACCCTTTCTCCTGGGCTCTGCTCTCTCCTCCCTGGTTCTCACTTTGGGAGGCGCCGGACAAACTGGCTTCTGGGCTTCTGTTTTCCCAAGATTACCGAGGTTCTCTCAGTAACTGATTGGGGGTCAGTGTGGGGTAACGGGGAGCATTGGAATGGGTGATGAAGTAACGGGGTTCTAGCTGCGTAACCTTGACTAAGTCATTTGACCTTCAGAGGGGAAAGGAGAGGTGGGGCTGGATGAGGAGCACCAGTTCCATTTGTGATTTGGTGGAGCAGTGACTGTGGCGGATACCGCGCTGAGCTCTGGAAATGCAATGGTCTCCATCTCTGCCGTCATAAAGCTGATGGTCTCCTGCGGGGTACACATGAGTGACTGTTGAAATCTGCTCAGTCCTCTAAGGGCCGCGTGTCCTCTGGCGTCTCTTCCAGGCTTGGGGGCTCCCTGGAAGGTGGGGTGTCTAAGCTGAGCCTGGAAGGCTAACTAGGGGTTGGCAAAATGCATGTGGAAGGAAAGGAAGCAAGTTCCTACTTTACTTTTCACTCTCAAACTGGGCTTGATTCTTTCCAAATTACTTTATTATCTCAGATTAAAAAAAAAAAATTCTTCCTGGGGCTGAGTGCCTTTGGTCTTCGTATGTAGACTGCACTGTGGCTTGAAGCGAGGGTGAGGACGATGTGGGGAACAGAAGGGAGGACGTGGAAATAGGCTCCCCTGCATTAGTGGGAGAGTCAGAGTGGGTGACTCTGGGGGACGTGTGGGCCATTGAAGAAGTTAGCCTTCGGAAAGTGGTGCTTGCTGCCAGGTGTTGCTCTAAAGACCTTGACCAACGCCGTGCCAGTGAACCCTGGCGTTAGTCTGCTCTTCTCCCAGGTGGTCCTAGAACAGCGACCATGTGTTCATCAGAACTGCCCCTCTTCTGAAACCACACCCAGGTTCCTGGGTTCTTTTCTAAGGCTTTTAACCACCTTTGGTTCCTCCCCCCATCCCCACCTCCACCCCGCGCCCCACCACACACACACACACACTTTCTACATCCCCATCCTGTGTCTTAGGTCACCCTCAGCCGATACCAGAGCGAAGCCGAGCAGAGTCACGTGGCCCTGCAGAGAGCAGAGGCCAGAGCGGAGCAGAAGGAGGTGGAAATCAGGGAGCTGCAGCGGCGCCTGCTCGGGATGGAGACGGTAAGTGGGGGCCTTGCGGAGTGTCCGTTAGCGTGGAAGGAGGGAAGGCCTTTCTCTCCTCTAGCCTCAGCCCTCGCCAGCTCGAGCTGAGCCCATTTCCACGTAGCTGGGTTCTTGTATGACTGCCTTTACGGGCATCTGAAGCCCTTTCTGAAGGAGCCACTGGGCCTGGTGTCTGGGGGATGGGCAGCCACAGCTGGCAGGGGGGTCTGGAGGGTGCAGGGCCAGGCTCTCCCTCCGGGCAGAGCTGGGAGAGGCTGGAAGTGTCTGTGTGCTGAGGGTGGAAGGTTCTCCCTGGCAGTGGAGGGTGTCCCATCCAACCAGCTTGGCCTGCTGTTCTCTGGCACTGTCCCAGGTGCCCAGGGGCTGAGCCCCAGCCCCAGTGGCCATCTCACCCCAAATGCAGAGTCTGTTGGCATCTCCTCATCCTGGACTTTCTTCCCTCTGGCCCTGCAGGAGCACCGGGCCTTACAGGAGAAGGCCAGGGAAGGGGAGGCGGCCCTGGGGGAGCTTCAGAGCAAGAATGCTGACTGCCGAGCAGAACAGGAAAGGTAAGGGCCCTGCGCACCGTAAGCTGGGGTGCGGGAGGGCGGGCCCTGCAGCCTGCAGCTCCCGGGTGGCCAGCCCCGGGGAAGAGGCTGGTGCTGACGTCAGACCTCCCGGCTCTGACTCACCGGGTGCCAGCTCAGGGGGGCCCCGCCCAGGGAGATACTACTGTGTGGGAAGCTGCCATCTCCCGGGAGTTCGTTTTCCATGGAATGATAACCTCAAAGGAGGGTTTTATTTTGGGAGCCAAGGTCAAGAGCTGGAAGCACATCTGCCCTGGCAGCACGTTCTCCCACAGGTTTCCCTGGATGTGGATGAGGGGGTTTTTACACCAGTTCCCTCCCATCTCTCCCCCGCACCCCCTCTGAACAACTACTGACTGTGTAACCTCAAAAAATACAGCAGAGGGGATTTCTGAGATCCTTTCCACTCCCAGGTTAGAGGGGTTTGCCTATTCCCTCTGATCAGAGGGGATCGGAGGTCTCAGATCAGGGAAACGTACAGAGAAAATATTGGGCCATTCTGGACTTTCAAGACGTTCTAAATGCTTTATGCTGTTGGCAATTGATGAGCAAGATCAATAGTAAATCAAACTTAGCAGCAGCATATTGGCTCTGATCTTTATTGTATGAGTTGGACCTTTTTAAGTCCAACAGACATGACCTGAAGGGCCTTCCAAGGAATCCCAGGATTAAGAGACACGATCCTTGCCTCCTGAGACACCTCAGTCTGCCGGGGGCATTTTCTCTCCTTGGGATAACTCTGGAAGGCTACTGAGAGGGTGGAGAGTGGAGAGCTGAGGGTGGAAACTTAGAATGCTGGAAATCAGGAAGGATGTTGGGGGCTCCAATTGCATTGCATTCCACCCCCATAACTGCTCTCCTTCTAACAGCGGACACTTGTCTGCTTCCTCTGGCAAAACCGGAGAGAAGGCACCAGAACGCTTTAGAGGGCTGAGCTCTGAGATACTCTCCCCAGCCGCCTGACCTTGGGGGGTCTTGGCCCAGTTTGCTTAGATGCTAAGGTCACAGCAGGGTCTAGGAATCGGGAGACTTAAGAACAGGCATGTATGAAGAGGCTTGAAGGATCCTCAGGTCTGTTCTCCCTCTGGATATGGGACGCCTGCCACCAGCGTGGTGGTGTTGGGTGGCACAGTCCCAGCTCCTGCTTGATTCCTTCCCGGAATGAGGAGCTCACCACACACAAGGCTGTCCACTTCGGCAGCTCTAATACCGAGAAGGTCTTTCTGCGTTTACACAGAACTGCTCCCTTGGCACAGCTAGCTGCTGGTTCTGGTTTTGCCCTCTAGAACTATCCAGAATGACTTGCCACTTCTCACCTTTCTGAGCCTCAGTTTCCTCATTTGGGCTACATGATCTCTAGTGATGCTGCCAATGTGATGATCCCCTCTTCCCCTCCTCTTCTCCACCCCCCACCTTAGGGCAGACCCCTGCAGAGTCGGGCAGAGGGACCCACACCAGATGGAAACCCTGAGCCCGAGACTGCTCCTGGGCCTGGGTGGACAAAGCCTTTCTGCCCTGCCTCACCTTCTGCTCTCTGTCCCCAGGGCTGCCAACCTGGAAAAGGAAGTGGCCGGGCTGCGCGAGAAGATCCACCACTTGGATGACATGCTGAAGAGCCAGCAGCGGAAAGTCCGGCAGATGATCGAGCAGGTGAGCGGGGTCGGACCTCCCTGCCGAGGGTCGCTCCCTCTGGAAGTCACTGCATTGGGTCTAGCCCTGCTGGCCTGTCAAGCCTACACTTTCATTTATTCATTTGTTTATTTACTTAATCACTCTCCTGGGGAGCTTGGCTTAGATTCCTAAGTATTCCATAGAACACGTTGGTGCTCCCAAGTCACCATAAACTCGCTTCTCTGTGTGAGAGCATCAAACCTGTACCTCTTGGCAGACTCTGCCTCCCCCACCTGAGCTGGAGGGTGGCATACTCAGGACATGCCGATCTGCAGAATTGTTTTTGCGAGCTTAAGAGCCCTACGTGGCCGGGCATGTTGGTTGCACGTCGGTTCCATGAGGGCCAGGCCTTTTCCTGCTTTGTTTTTTCTGTTTCCCGCTGTCCACAGTGGAGCCTACCATATAGTAAGCACTCAGTAAACATTTCTTAAACGAGTAAAGAAGTTGTCTTTCCCGAAGGCAAATGGGATGGTTTTGGAATCATCCATTATTTGGGGTTGTCAGGATGGTGTTCCCCTCACACCCCCTGCCCCTACCCCCGGGATAATCCAGAGTTTAATGTTGACTTTTATAGAAAGGCTTTTACAGAAAAACCAAGCAAGTCACGTGAATGCCGCAGACTCTGCCTTGGGTGTCTGCTGGCTCCCCTGGTGGCGGGGTGAAGTTCGAGGAGTGTGTCAGGAGTCCTTCTGAAATGAGCTCAGTGTCTCCCACATCTTTGCAGCTCCAGAACTCCAAAGCTGTGATCCAGGCAAAGGACAACAGCATCCAGGAGCTCAAGGAGAAAATGGCCTACCTGGAAGCAGAGGTGCGTGTGCTGGGCAGCCGCCGGGAGGGAGGAGGCCTGCGGGGTGGGGGTCTGTTTAGCTGCCGCTCTGAGACGAGTGTCTGGGCTGGCAGGTTCAGCTCAGAAAGCAATTTCTTTTTCTTTTTCTTTTTTTAAAAATATATTTTATTGATTTTTTACAGAGAGGAAGGGAGAAAGATAGAGAGCTAGAAACATCAACCAGCTGCCTCTTGCACATCCTCTACTAGGGATGTGCCCCCAACCAAGGTACATGCCCTTGACCAGAATCAAACCTGGGACCTTTCAGTCCGCAGGCCAACACTCTATCCACTGAGCCAACCCTGTTTTGGCTTCAGAAAGCAATCTCTGAGTCGAGACCGGTTTGGCTCAGTGGATAGAGCGTCGGCTTGCGGACTCAGGGGTCCCGGGTTCAATTCCGGTTGGGGGCATGTACCTTGCTTGTGGACACATCTCCACAGTGGGCTGTGCAGGAGGCAGCTGATCGATGTCTCTCTCTCATCGATGTTTCTGACTTTCTACCTCTCTCCCTTCCTCTCTGTAAAAAAATCAATAAAATATATTTAAAAAAAAAAAAAAAGAAAGAAAAAGAAAGCAATTTCTGAGAACCTGCAGGGAGTCAGTGTAAGACCTGCCCCCTCTCTGAAGACCTGTCATCCTGGTACCAGCCCCGCGTCCTGGCAGCAGGGAGGCGAGCCCTTCATTCTGCCCGTGGGCTCAGCCGCGAGCTGACGGCAGAGCTGGGCTTGGAAGGAGGAGGCCTTCTAGGGGGAGTCTCTCCATGGCCAAGGTGACGGGCCCATTAGCTAATGAGGGCTCCTTAGTCCGACTTCTGCCTTCCCCAGAGCCTTCGCTGTCCACCGACTGCCTGATGGTGGCTTTGCAACCACTGGTGAAGTTCCCTTGCGGCGGGGGAGACAAAAAGACATGGGAGACAGGGCTGTTGATCTTCAGAGAGTTTGCAGTCTAGCGTTAGAGATAGAATACATTTTTTTAAAATGTATTTTATTGCTTTTTTACAGAGAGGAAGGGAGAGGGACAGAGAGTCAGAAACATCAATGAGAGAGAGACATCGATCAGCTGCCTCCTGCACACCCCCTACTGGGGATGTGCCCGCAACCTATGTACATGCCCTTGACCGGAATCAAACTTGGGACCCCCCACAAGTTCACAGGCCGACACTCTAGCCACTGAGCCAAACCGGTTTCGGCAGAATACATTTTTTTTTAAAGGCCTAAGAATACTTTATGGAATAACATTATCCACAAGGGCAAGTAGAGAGCTCACCTGTCTCCAGGAAATTATACACAGGAAATGTACAGGGAGGAGATCCAGGATGGTCAGTGCGGCACAGAGCTTTCGAGAGAACACTGCAGGGAAGGGGGCTGGAGTCATTACTGGAGGACGAGAGCCGTCTGGACTGGGTCACCCGGGTGGTGGCACCGTGGCAGGGGTGGGGGCGGCGGCAGCACCAACCCAGAGGTGGAGAGACCAGCACGAGCTGGTCAGGCGAGGAATGGCCGTCCAGGAACCCGCCAAGTCTAACCTCCTAACTTGTGGCACAGAATTTGGAGATGCACGACCGGATGGAACACCTGATCGAGAAGCAAGTCAGTCACGCCAACTTCAGCACCCAGACCTGGGCCAAGGCCGAGAATCTGGGCAGGTGAGTGGGCGTCCTGGAGCGGGGTGCTCAGGAGGAGGTGCAGGAAAGAGGGACAAAGCTGTGACAGACCTGTAGGCTAAGTCTAAGGACAAGGCTCTTCCAAATCCCAGTGTGTTCCCTGTCTCTGATCAGACCCATTCTCTTCCTGCACCCTTTTTTTTTTTTAATATATTTTATTGATTTTTTACAGAGAGGAAGGGAGAGGGATAGAGAGCTAGAAACATCAATGAGAGAGAGACATCGATTAGCCGCCTCCTGCACGCCCCCTACTGGGGATGTGCCCATAGCCAAGATACATGCCCTTGACCGGAATGGAACCTGGGACCTTTCAGCTCCCAGGCCGACGCTCTATCCACTGAGCCAAACCAGTTTTGGCTGCCTGCTCCATTTTCTGACCAGGTTAGAATAGAGCTACCAAGACCCCTGGGAGGTCGAGGGACAGCTACCGGAGATGTCTGAACCTTCTGAAATTGTATGCAAAAACGCATATGTGCAATATAGGGAGAGGGCCTTTTTTCCCCTCAAAAATTATTTGGGGGGGGGGAATCAAGAATCACAGCTATACCCACTTCTCCGTTGTTTAGCTGCCCCCTCTCTCTTCATCCTCCCGCCACCAGACCAAAGTCCCACCCCAAGGCTTCCCTTAGTTGTCACTGACAGTGACTGTTTCAGCATGTGGAACCCAAGAGCTGAGCCGGCGCCCAGGGTGGGATTCCAGAGACGAAGGTGGAGGGCAGCTCTGTGAGGGGCGGGCATCCACACGGGCCTCAGCGTTTCCCATTTCCTTCTCAGCGTGCGGATAGCCAAGCCGCCCGGCCCGAAGCCCATGCCGCTCATCCGGGTGGTGGAAACATGAGCGGAGGAGGAGGAGGACGCTGCTGCCGCCGCCTCTCGCCCGCGGAGAAACTCGCCACCCCTGTCGGCCTCGCACTGACTCTGACTTCCTGCCCGCCCCTGGCTGCCCGCAGGGCGGGGGGCGGTGGCCCCGATTCGTTTCGGAGCTCCTGGCCTCGGCGCGCTGGGTGGATAGAGGAGGCGCACCTCCTCTGGGCACTGCAGCCCGTGGCGGACCTTCTCCTGCCGGCAGGAGCCAGGGCGGTACCCTATCCCTGTAGTTACTGTTTCTCTCTCGGCAGAGCCTCCCTTCTGTGGCCGACGGGGGCTCAGCTGCCCCGGGCCCTCAGCCAGTCGGGAGGAGGGGAGAGATGGCAAGATTTGCCTCGGCTCTAGAAGACGGACGCGCGGATGTTGGAGAGTGTCCCCGGGGGAACCAAGTGCCTCGCAAAACACTGCGCAGTTCTTAGCAACAGACTGTTTTTCTACCGGTTCCACCCTCAGCTCACGCTGACCCGGGCCTCCGTCAGCTTCGATGGCCGGCCTGTCTTTCTGGGGAGATGGGGATGTGCACTCGTGGGGTAGCTTTGAGCAGAAGGATTGTGTGGGGCCACAGACAGTTCCGTGGGACTTCTCTGCTTCGAAGGCTCCCAGAATGTCTTCGGGATTCTCCTAAGATGTGGTACAAGGTCCACCTCAGTCGTCTTGACTGACTGAGAGCTTACAATCTATTTTCTCTGGGTTACAGCAATCTCAGCGAGACTCTCATCGTATTTATTTTGCTAAGTTATTGGGGTGTTTGCTTCTGTCTCGCTCACTGAGTTCTGCAGCCTTCTTTGGCGATGGATGCTTGGATCGGCTCGACGCTGGGAAAAGCGTTCCCACTGGACTTCATTTCAGATAGACTTTGTTATACATCTTTCTCTTTCCTCTATTGGCTTCACTCCTTCCCCCTCCACACCTGATGAGTACCTCAGGAAGACAAGTCTATTCGCCCTGAGACCTCGGGTCTGGATGTGTATTTGGGGGAAGCGGGTGATCAGGACTCTTGGGGGAGGAATTGAATTCTTCCCAGATCCCCGCTACACCCCTCTGCTTCGTGTGGGTCTGTTATCCTCCTGGCTCTGAAGGACCCTGCCACTCCAGTGTTTTGCTTCGGGCTCCTCCTGTACCATCAACAGGAGAAAAGCTTCAGGGTACACAGGGCACAGAAAAATGAAAAATAAACACAGATGAAGTCTTTAGGTTCTATGTGTTCAAGACCAGAAGCCTAAGTCTGGTTGTTTCTGGGTGTTTCTGGGCTTTGTCTATATGGGCGTCGTGGTTTCCTCATTGGTAAAACCAAGGGTTGAGCCCTGGTTCAGTAGATTGAGTGTCATCCCGTGCACCGAGAGGTCGCTGGTTTGATTCCCGGTCAGGGCATGTGCCCGAGTGGTGGGCTCTATTCCCAGTGCCGGAGGCAGCCGATCGGTGCTTCTGTATCAATATTTCTATCATCTTTCTCTCTCCCTTCTTCTCTCTCTCTAAAAAATATCAATAAAAACCTATTTTAAAATAAGTAAATAAAACCAGGGGTTCCAACTGGTTGATTTCCATGGGCCTTTTCAGTTTTTTCTCCTGCACTATCTTCTTTTTATGGTGAATGTAATAAATTATGTTCATGTGTCTCTGAGCTCCTGGCCTGATTTCTTTTCACTTTCAAGAAGGATGAACCGATTGGGCTCAGTGGATAGAATGTCGGCCTGCAGACTGAAGGGTCCCAGGTTCAATTCCGGTCAAGGGCATGTATCTTGGTTGCAGGTACATCCTCAGTCTATTCCTAATGCTGCAACCCTTTAATACAGTTCCTCATGTGGTGATCGCCAACCATAAAATTATTTTTGTCGCTACTTCATAACTGTCATTTGCTACTGTTATGAATCTTAATGTAAATATCTGTGTTTTCTGATGGTCTTAGGAGACCCTGCTAGCTGTTTGCGACCCACAGGTTGAGAACCGCTGAAAGGGCTTAGTTTTGTCTATCTGTGGCCATCATTCATTTAGTCCAATGATCTTGTTCTTTCTGCCACGAAAGGAGTTGACTGCAGGGTCCAATGGAGACATCGCTGAACTTACATGAACCTCTGTACCCCCGAAACTAGAAATGCCACCCTCTTCATCCCTGGCCATTTCCTTTCTAGCCCCCTTTCTCCTTCCACGGGAAGAATGTTAATGTTTCTTAGAACCTCTTTTCCTCTCTCTACTTCCCAGGTGATTCAGACGCCAGGTTTTAGAAAGTACTAGAAGTCTTATCCAGACCTGGGTTTGTCTTCTCTGGTCGCCCGGCTTGGCGTGGGCCTATCTGGGCTGTGCTTGTTTCCAGAATATGGAGAGGGTGGAAGCAGGGTGGGGTCGCCTATGGTGCCAAGAAGACTTGTCAGGCTGGAGGGAGCCGGGAGTGAGAGACTGTCATACCGGAAGGGGCAGCTCTCGGCCTGGGCCTCAGGGCTTGGGGGGATAAGCAGAGATCCCAGTCGGAGATAATTAAGTCCTGGAGACACTCCGGAGACTGGAGTGGGCACTGAGAGCTTCCTTGGACCAAAATAAAAAATAAAAATAAAAGTGGCTCTGGTGTGTATTCCTAGAGTTAAGTTGGATCACCACCAAAAGGAGCCGAGGCTAGGGAGGCCCCTGGGAGGAGGGAAGTGGAATTTACATCTTGCAACCTTTTCAATTATGCCATTTCCACACCAACTCTCCCGCGCCTCTTGAATATTCTGTGGAGGGAGCTTGAGCCTGACTCCCCGGGACCTTTGCCATGAAGGCCGGGTTCTCCGAGCCGGTGCCGAGAGCTGCCCAGACACGCAGCCTCCGTCAGCCTAAACCGGGAGCAGCAGCCCCGCGTGGGAAGAGCAGCTTGCCTCCCGAACATGCTCCTGACCTCCCACCTCTCCTCTGGTCCCCTCCCCCAACAGAAGGATCCCGATAGGGACCGGGTACTTCAACCAAAGGGTGCATCGGGACATTTGAAAAACTTTAAGTTTCATGCCGAAACCGGTTTGGCTCAGTGGATAGAGCATCGGCCTGCGGACTGAAAGGTTCCAGGTTCCATTCGGTCAAGGGCATGTATGCTGGTTGCGGGCAGATCCCCAGTAGGGGATGTGCAGGTGGCAGCTGATCAATGTTTCTCTCTCAACAATGTTTCTAACTATCTCCCTTCCTCTCTGTAAAAAAAATCAATAAAATAGCAGAGACCAGTTTGGCTCAGTGGATGGAGCGTCAGCCTGTGGACTGAAAGGTCCCAGGTTCGATTCCAGTCAAGGGCATGTACCTTGCTTGTGGGCACATCTCCAGTGTGGGGTGTGCAGGAAGTGGCCAATTGATGTCTCTCTATCCCTCTCCCTTCCTCTCTGTAAAAAATCAATAAACTATATATATTTTTTAAAAATTGCGAGGATCTTAGGAGCTCTGTGTCAGGAACCACGGGCAGAGACTGAGCTGCAGTTTTTCTATGATCTCACCGCTGGCCTAGAGCACAAACCTTGACCAACTCCTGGTCTCCCCTAGTCAATCTCTCTCCCTCTCTTCAGTGATTCAGGCTAGACATTTTTATCTTATTTTTAATCCTCCCCCGAGGCTATGTTTCTATTGATTTTTATTTTTAAAGAGAGAAGAAAGGAGAGAGAAACATCCATTGGTTCCCTGACCAGGAATCAAACCCACAACCTTCACTTGTGCGGGACGACACTCTAACCAGCTGAGCCAACCTGCCAGGGCTCAGGCTGGAATTTTTAAAGCCATCTTTGTTCTCTTCATTCCTTTGTCCCTTATATCTCGCTTGTCAACATGTCCTAATGTTTCCTCTTTGGAAATCTCTCTCACACTGGCCCCTTTCCATGCTCACAGCCTGGTCTTAGACAGTCTTTGAGCCTGCATTACCTCAGAAGCCAGTCCCCACTGGTTCCTCACCTTCTGGTCTAACCTGCCCCAGATCTCCCCTCCTCACCGCTGTCATTTGAATCTCCCCCAAATACTGGTGTCATACTATCCACCGGGGTTGGTTAGCCAGGACAAAGGAAGGCTGATGGAAAACTTGATAGCGGCTGGCAAAGAAAAGAAAATGTGTCCTGTGGAGGGACGAGCTGTTTCACCTCTCTGACGCCAGAGGTCATAACTCAGACCGGTACGGAGACAGCTCAGAAAACAGAAGGCCTTGACAATCAGTGTCAACTGGACTGTCGCCAAGTTAGCAAGTTTCCCTATGTACCCCCGTAATATACCAATTAGAAAACAACCTAAAATAAAAAAATACGAAGAAATAACCTTTATTTGAAGGTAAATGGTCTATGTCTGTGGTCGGCAAACCGCAGCTCGTGAGCCACATGTGGCTCTTTGACCCCTTGAGTGTGGCTCTTCCACAAAATACCACGGCCTGGGCGAGTCTATTTTGAAGAAGTGACATTAGAAGAAGTTTAAGTTTAAAAAATTTGGCTCTCAAAAGAAATTTCAGCCGAAATCGGTTTGGCTCAGTAGAGAGAGCCTAGGCCTGTGAACTGAAAGGTCCCAGGTTCGATTCTGGTCAAGAGCATGTATCCTGGTTCCGGGCACATCCCCAGTAGGGGGCGTGCAGGAGGCGGCTGATCGATGTCAATCTCTCATCGATATTTCTAACTCTATCCCTCTCCCTTCCTCTCTGTAAAAAATCAATAAAATATATTTAAAAAAAATAAATTTCAACAGTTGTACTGTTGATATTTGGCTCTGTTGATGAAAGAGTTTGCCGACCACTGGTCTACGTGAAGAGAATGACCAGATTTTGTTGAGAAATATGGGAAAACGTCAAGAAGAAAACTTCCCTGGGTGGCCAACTTAAAATTGTAAAGATGTCAATTCCTCCCTGATTTATTTTTAGGCTTCGTGCAATTACAGTGAAAAGCCCAATAGAGTCTTTTTAGAATTGGACATAATTATCTTTAAATTCATCTGGAAGAATAAACAGGGAAGATGGCAGAGAACATTTTGAAGATGGCTTGATTGGGAGGAGTGTTAGCCTTGCCCACAGGGAAAAAGACAAAACCAAAAACATTATCCATTTTATACATCAATTTATCAGATTGGTAGGCAGAAATAGACCCAAGTTCATATAAGCATTTTATTTTTATTTTTTTTAATTTTTTAAATATATTTTATTGATTTTTCACAGAGAGGAAGGGAGAGGGATAGAGTTAGAAACATCCATGAGAGAGAGACATTGATCA
>PVJN01015248.1:0-44828 GCA_004026805.1 Lasiurus borealis | reverse complement strand
GGGGGAACAAAATATAGATGTCAAGAGGCAACTCCAATAGAACCGTCACCAATCCCAATAAAGGCCAGCAACCAGTACCTAGAGCTTAATGTAAACTGCAAATAGCAACTGGTATCGAGGGAGGTGAGGGAAGAGAGAGGTAGAAAACAAAGCAAGCAAAAAGCAAAATAAAACAAGTAGAATAAACTAAAAGAATCTCCCAAGAAATTTCAAAAAATCGATATAATCACTTTTTAGGCAAACAGCCCAACAAAAAGACTTAGAGAGAAAAACATCTTTTTGGCTAATGAAGGAAGAAGAGAGTGGATTTGTAGTAGGGGATTTGAAATTAGATATATAAATGGGGTGAAATTTTAACTAGGTAAAGAGAAAGAATAGGGAGAATCTAAAGTTGGAAAAGGGAGAGAGAATTAAGACGACAAAATGGGGAAAGTTAGGAGGAAGGTGTCGGCATAAAGGTAGAGTTGAGTTGGAGTAATATTATGCTAAAGGAAAGATGAAAATAGAATGTAGAACTCTAATCCCGAAATAAAATAAATAGAAAACAAAATGACATTTTTTTTTCCAAAAAGTAAAATACTAATATTAAATAATAATACTAGTTTAAAACAAAAATGCAATAGTTAAAAGGGAAAAATCAATTGATGTGGAAAGAAAAAAAATGGTCTTTTGATTAAAATATGTGAAAATGAAAAATAAAATAAAATAAAGAAAAGAAAGAAAAAAAAGGAAAAAAACAGAAAAAAAGGAAAAGGGAAAAAAAAAAGAAAAAAAAAATTAGGATGCTCCTTTACTTCCACTATTATTCTGTGTGTCCTCCACTGGGTGGCAGTGTTTCAGAATTGATCTCTGAGACAAAGCAGGGAACCTCTCCAGGCTGTGCTCAGATCCTGCTACTCTCTGGTTCTCCAAGTCAGTCCGTGGGGGTTTTGTAGCCAGGACACTGCAATAACTCCCAGGCTGTCCCTCCACCCCAGAAAGAAAGCAGAAAAAAAAAAAAAAAAAAGGAGTCGTTTTCCAGAGCTCTCCTCCGTCAACAGCTCAGAGGGTTTGCCTCCACACTTAGGGATCACACCCTGCCCACCTCTGGGAGCCTCTCCAGTGGCAGCTTTCCCGCAGCCAGGCTCCCTAGGCGTACGCGTCTCTGTTGTGTGAGGGTAGGAGACCTCACCCCGACCTGGGCGAAATCTGACCCTTCCTCGCGCTGCGTGGATCTCCGAATCCGCGGCCCGCGCGTCCGCACTGCCTGCAAAGCAGTGCTCTGTGTCCCCGGCTGCTCTGGGTGCCTCCGTCCACCGCAGCTTTCAGACCTCCCTCTTATCCCAGGCGCAGTCTGATCTCACCGTGTGCTCCGTGGATCTCTGAGTCCGCTGCGTGTCCGTGGATCTCTGAGTCCGCTGCGTGTCCATGCTGATTGGAGAGCGGAGCTCTTGGTCCCTGGGTCCCCAGCTGTTTGATGTGTGCGCAGCTGCCGGCTTCAGATGGCTGCAGACATCCACCTCCCTCTGAAAGATGGCGCGGTCTCCGCGCTCCTGCCGGGGGCTCGGACGGGCAAAAACCCCTTTGCAGTGGGGCTGCCCGGCTGGGTGAGCCCCGTCCAGCAGTTCCCCGCCTTCTCCTGGAGGATAACTGGCTCCCAACTTGCCTCCAATCACTCCCAGTGCGACTCCCAGCTGCTCTCTCTCCCTCTGCCCAGCGACAAAGCTCCAGATGCGTCTGTTTACTCCGCCGCCATTTTTTCTCTCCCCCCATAGTATTTTTTCATAATGGTTTGTATTCCTGTGGAATTGGTTGTTATTTCACCTCTTTCATTTCTGATTTTGTTTATTTTGGTCCTTTCTCTTTGCTTCTTGATGAGCCTGGCTAGAAGTTCATCAATCTTGTTTATCCTTTCAAAGAACCAGCTCTTGGTTTTGTTAATCTTTTGTATTTTTTTTTATGTCTTTATGTCATTTATCTCTGCTCTGCTTTTTATTATTTCCTTCCTTCTGCATATTCTGGGCTTTTCTTGTTGCTCTCTTTCTAATTCTTTGAGTTGTAGGGTTAGATAGTTTATTCTCATTTTTTTTGTTTGTTTGTTTTTTTGAGATAGGCCTGTAGAGCTATGGATTTCCTTCTCAAAACTGCTTTTACTGTATCCCATAGATTTTGGATTATTGTGTTTTCATTGTCATTTGTTGCCATGATGCTTTTTATTTCTTCTTTGATCTCTTTGGTCACCCAATCATTGTTTAATAGCATGCTATTTAGCCTCTAACTGTTTGATTTTTTTATTGTAGTTGATTTCTAGTTTTATGCCATTGTGATCTGAGAAGATGCTTGATATGATTTCTATCTTCTTGAATTTGAAGAGCCTTTACCTGTGTCCCAATATGTGGTTTATCTTTGAAAATGACCCATGTGCACTTGAGAAGAATATATATTCTGTGGCTTTGGGGTGAAATTTTCTGAAGATGTCAATTAATTCATTCTGATCTAGTAAGTTATTTAGAATTGATGTTTCTTTGTTGATTTTTTGTTTAAAGCATTTGTCCAGTGGTTGTAGTGGCATATTAAAGACCTCTACTATGACTATATTTCTATCAATCTCTCCCTTGATACCTTCCAGAAGATTATTTTTAAATGTATTTTCGTGTTCCTATATTGGGTGCATATATGTTTATCAGAGTTATATATTTTTGTTGAATTGCTCCCTTTAGAATTATGAAGTGGATTTTCTTATCTTTTGTTATGGCTTTCACTTGGAGGTCTAATTTGTCAAATACAAGTATTGATACCCCAGCTTTTTTTTTTTTTCATTTCCATTCACCTGAAAAACGTTTTTCCATCCCTTCACAATCAGTCTGTATGAGTCCTTTGTTCTGAGGTGGGTTTCCTGTAGACAGCAGATATATGGATCATGCTTTTTTTTTTTTTTTACCCACTCAGCTTCTCTATGTCTTTTGATTGGGGCATTTAATACATTTAGATTTGAAGTTATTATTGATAGCTCCTTGTTTGCCACCATTTTTCTTCTTTATACTTGTGTTCATTCTTCCCCTCCCATATCTTATTTTTATAGCAGACACCTTAGCATTTCTTGTATTGTTGGTTTGGTGGTAATAAACTCCCATTGTCCTTTTTTGTCTGTGAAACTTCTGATTTCACCCTCAACTTTGATTGATAGCCTTGCTAGATACAGTATTCTTGGGTTCAGACCCTTGCTTTGCATGACTTTATATATTTCATTCCATTCCTTCTGGCCTGTGTTTTTATTGAGAAATCAGTCAATAGTCTGATGGGAGAGCCTTTGTAGGTAACTTTCTATCTCTCTCGGGCAGCCTTTAAGATTCTTACATTGTCGTTGGTGTTTGCCAATCTACATCACAAAAGTCCTGTGGTCGTGATTCTGTAACAATGCAATGACCAAAGACTGGTCACCAGGAGACTGTGTGCATGGTGAGGCACACGCGGGTGGGCAGGAACTTGAGGTACAAATGAGTGAGCATGGACTTGACTCTGGACCCTGCATCTTGCACCACACAGTGGGAGTCAGTCTGGGTTCTGAGTCCTGTCCAGTGTGGTGGGAGTCTGTCTGGTTCCTGTGTCCTGCCCAGTGTGATGGAAGTCAATCTGGGTCCCACCAGTGTGGTGGAAGTCAATCTGGGTCCCAACAGTGTGGTGGAAGTAAATTTGGGTCCCACCAGTGTGGTGGGCTCAGGTCTCATGGGATATCACACGCTAGGACTCTAGGTTAATTATAATGTATTTTGATTTCAGTCTTTTGGGGTTCATCTTGTTTGGGACTCTGTGAACTTCTTGCACTTATGTGAGTTTTTTCTTCCTGATATCAGGGAAGTTTTCTATCATTATTTTTTCAAACAGGTTTTCTATTCCTTACTCAGTTTCCTCTCCTTCTGGCAGCCTTATTATGCAGGTGTTGTTTTGTTTTGTGTTGTCCTAAAGTTCCCTTAGGCTGTCCTACTATTTTTTAAGTTGTTGTTTTTTGTTTTTTTGTTTTTGTTTTTCCTAGAGGCTGCTCTGCTTGGGTATTTTTTCCTACTTTGTCTTCTAGCTCAATGATGTGGTCCACTACTTCTTTTAGTCTACTGTTGATGCTTTCTATTGAGATCTTTATTGCAGCAATGTCATTTTTTCATTTCTTCTTGGATCTTCATTTTCTCGTGGTTCTTAAACATATTGTTGAATTTGTCTTCCATCCTTTTCAGCAACTTTATGACCATTGCTCTGACATATTGCTTGCCTCTATTTTGTTTACTTCCTTTTCTGGTGATTCCTTATTTTCTTTAGTATCAGGCTGTTTCTTTTCTCCTCTTTATCACTCCTCTCTGGGTGTTTGTTTATGTAGCTCTGTCTCTTCTGCATCGACTTAAATGCACAAAATACAGCACAGCAAAACACAACACATAGGGCACCAAATACAAATGTATTCATGACACTAATAACTCCAAATAAAGGTGACCACCAGGGAAAAGAGAATTAGGGGAGTCCAAAAATGATATTGAGAAAAGAAAAAAAATGTAAGCGAGAAAAGAAAGAGAAGAAAAAAGATGGGGGAAAATACATGCATATGGAGAAAAACTCCAATAAAACAACAACTAATCCAAAAAATGCAAACAAGAAACACCCAGTGAAATCTGTGGAGCAGAGCTTATTTCCAGAAGGTAAAGTCAAGGAATTGAATTAATGGGGAAATAGTAAAAATTCAGTATGGAGGAGGTAGAAAGAGAATGAGTGTATAAGAAGAGAAGTAAAAAGCAAAATACAAAAAAAGAAATATATATATTAAAACACATATGTATAAAAGAAAAAAAAATAAATTTTCCTCTTCTTTAATCTATCTATGTATTTGTTTACTATTGGAAAAAGAGAATAGAGAGTAGCTAAGCCTTAGTAGGTGATTAGAATTAGCTAAGCTATTAGAAAAAGAGAACAAGCAAGGAGAGAAAAAAACAAGCAAAAAAGAGAAAAAGAGAGAGAGAAAATATCTCCCCAAATCCCAACCTAACTAACAATCAAAAAACAAACAACAAGACAGACAGAAAGAAAAAGGGGGGAAAAAAGAAGAAAAAAATTTGGATAGTGAAGAAAGAGAAGAAAGAAGTGTGTATGGATTTGGATCAGGGGAGCAGAAATTAGATATATGAGTAAGACAAATTTTTAACAGAGTAAAAAGGATAGAGAAAAACTAAAGTAGGAACAGTTTAAGAGAAACAGGACAAAAAAGAGGAAAAGTGAGAAAGAACGTGTTGGAATAAAGGAAAAATTGAGATAGAGTAAAGTAAAGCTAAAGGAAAAATAAAAATAGAATGTAGAACACTAATCCCAAAATAAGATGAAATAAAGAAAAATAAAATAAAACTTTAAAAAAGGTAAAATAATAATAGTCATAATAAGTAAAAATAAAAATATAATAATAGAAAGGGTCAAATCAGGTGAGAAAAAATTAGTTTCTTAACTAAAAGATAAAAAATAAAAATGTAAAGTAGTGAAGGTCATTCACTTCCTCTACTATTCTGCTTGGCAGGTAGTTAGCACAGTGTTGAAGTTCCCTGCGTTCCACTGCTCCTCTGTGTCAAAAGCTACAACCTTGTTTTCAAGCAGGCAGGATCTCTTTGTTTCTCAGCCTCCCTTTAATTGTATTTACATAAGAGTAAATTTGTGATACAACACCCTGGGTGGCAGTGTTTATTAATATCTGGGGCTAAAAGACCCCTCTACCCAGTGTTTAGATTGCTTTCCCTGCTACACTTAATGCTGGGTTGGGGGGATGGACTGCCCCAGAGCTGTTTTTTTGTTTGTCTTTCCCCACTCTGATTCCCAGGTCCCACCAAAACAGCTTTCTCATGCAGTCTCTGTGAGTGTTTATAATTGGAAGAACCTATGAACTGGACTTAGCAATCAAAAACAAGGATTTAAAAGAAAAAAGCCAGGGGAAGCATGCACTTGAATTTTTTTCCCCTGGCACTGTGCAGTCAGTATACTAGAACTTCAGGCTGCCTTTATGGGTCCAGCCAAGCTGTGGGTTAATTTCTAGAGTCCCCTGTGGACCCCCTTCCACATTCAAGGGCTACACTGACCCCAATGGCTACGGATTTTGTGGGGCACAATCTTCCTTTGATACTCTAGTTTCCGTTGCCACATTTCTCCCTCCAGCCTGGATCCCAGATCTCACCTTTCTCTAGGTGATATCTGATCTTTCCAACACAGATTGCCTCACCAGCTGTCTTTAATTCACCAATTCTTGGTGGATGTTTTTTGATTCAGCTGTTTCTTTTATCTGCTCTGTGAGAAGGCACAGAGATCATCCACATATTTGGTGCCATTTTGTTTCCCCCTGGACAGACGTTTTAGGTGATTATGGTCTGGGAGGCTGGAGTCCTAGTGTTCATGGGTTCACAGCTGATGCAGCTTGTCTCTGGATGTTGTGGTTGTAGGATCCTGGGAGGTATCCTAGGTCTCCCTGATTGAAGGTAAGATTGGGCTTCTAATCACAGCCAGTCTCCCCTCCAAGATGGTACAGTTTCTGCAGCAGAGCCAGCCACTCGGAGAGATTTCAGCAGCAGTATAGGCTGCCCATCCAGGGGAGCCCAGTCTGCCAGTCCCCAACAGTCCCTTGGAATATAGCTGTACCTCAATCATAAATACAGACAATCCCCACATGTCTATGCACTCTACTTTCATTCTCTCACTCACACACTATCTTGCAGCCTGCTGTCCTGTTGGCAGCCATCTTGAATCCCTTAGGTAAGATTACTTATGCATACATATGTACATCTATCTAAACACACACACACACACACATGTATATAGATGTGCATATGGGTGTGTGTACTTGTGTGTTCCTATATGACCCTTAATAACAATACATTTTATAACTTTACATTAATCACCTTTGTGATTAGCAAAGGAGAAGAATGATAGTGGAAAGAGTCTCGCATGTGGCGGACTGCCCTTGATTCCTTTGTGATTCTTCTTAAGCCCATCAATTGACAAAGCAGGTGAAGTTTCAGTGTACCTCCAGGCAAATGTCTACATGGGGAAGGGAACCTCCTTGACAAGAGCAAGGGGTTTTAAGCAGGTGTTCAGAAACCAGGTGTTTGGGCTACATCACCATGGACAGCAGAACCAATCATCTCTGTGAGGGTGTGATTATTCCTTTGTGCATTTTATGCAGTCCTGATCACTTTGAACATATACAGGAATTATTCACTTCCCTTTTCTTCCTACTAAATTGTAAGTTCCACACTGGACTTACCTCTGTTTTTCCATTCTAAGAACCTGGCACCCATCACTCAACCAATACTTGTTGAAATTTCCCTGTTCTGAGGTTTTTATGTTTTACCTTTTATAGTAGTCAAGTATCAGGATTTTCTGTAGCAGAAAAATGATAATGATAATTATAATTAAATATCCATAACAGCCAGTAAGGGTGGAAAATGAACTCCAGTAAAGAGGGTAGTGAAAGAGACCGGGGAGTACTGGGTTCTGGAGCACAGAGCATGCTCATTGATTCTAATGAGCAGCTCCAACCAATGTGGACATTTGTGAATAAAGACCTAGCCTTTCTAAATCATTCTGTTTTTCAAAAAAAGCAGTAAAATACCAACTTTAATTTAAAACTGTCTGGCTGGGTTAAGTCTACAGGCCACCAGCTGGAGAAATTTTCTGTCTGAGGCCACCCTGTGACTGAATAATCCAGTGCAATGGGCAGTTTAACTGCTCTCTCTCTCTCTCTCTCTCTCTCTCTCTCTCTCTCTCTCTCAAAAATATTTAATTTTGTTCCAGGAGTGTTGTCAAATAATTGCCTTCTATTGTGCTACATTCATGACTTTATTTCTTGTGAAATGATCATTTGGAAGACTAAATTGAAATAAAATTAGAAATAACTTGTATTAGCTTGCAACTAAGTTGGTCATATTTAACAAATATTGCTTGATAAGCAGATAATAGGTTCTACAGGACCTAAAGATGAGTTACAGCATCATATACATATTGTGTATGCACAAATGTATCTAGGGCAACCAGTCAAAAGCTATACAAAAGTACATTTAAAAACATATAGTTAAGTCAAAATGTAGTTCTAGAAAAATGTCTAAATAAAACATAGAAGAACAGAAAAATAAAACTGAGAAATAAAGGACAAAAAGAACAAGTGGAAAACAAAATTTAAATTGGTAGACTTAAGCACTAACATATCAATACATAAATTCAATGTAAATAGTCTAAAAACATCAATTAAAAGGCAAATATTGAGAGTAGATTAAAAAACATGGCCCAACTATCTGCTGTGTAAAAGAAACTCACTTCAAATATAATCATTTAGGCATATTGAAAGTAAGATGATGGAAGATGATATGTTATATAAACATTAATAAAAAAAACAAAAGTGGCTATATTATTAATATTATATAAAGTAGATTTCAGAATTCAGCAAGTTGCTAGACAGAGAGAGGCATTATCTAATGATGAAAGTGTTCCTCTAACAAGAAGATAAAACATTTATAAATGTAATAAGCAATTGAATTGAAAAATCTAAAGCCAAAACTGTATATTCCTGGGCATTACTCTGACTAAACTTAAGTGCTGGGAGTTTTAGTCAGGGTAAGGAGAAATAAAAGGAGTAGACAAATCTATAATAATAGATAGATACTCAACATCCCTATCTCAAGAATTGATAGAACAGCTAGTCAGAAAATTAGCCAGGATATAAAAGATTCAACAATGCCATCAACCAATAGGATCAAGAGAGCATTTATAAAGCTCTCCACTCAACAACAGCAGAATACACATTCTTTTCAAGTGCCCATGGTATATATAGATCATACTCTGGGCCATAAAACAAATTTAAAACAGTTGAAATGTTACAAAGTGTGTTCTCTGATCACAATGGTATTAAACTAGACATTAATAACATAAGGATCACAGGAAAATATCCAGCACTTGGAAATGAAACAACATAATTCCAAATAATCCATAATTCAAAGACAAAGTCTCAAGAGTGATTTTAAAAAATACAAAGAATTGAATAAAAATAGAACATATAAAAATTTGAAGGGTGCAGATATATCAGTGCTGAGAGGAAAATTTATAACAATAAATGCATACATTAGAGAAGAGGAAATGTCTTAAATCAATATATAAGTTTCTACCTCAAGGACCTAGAAAAAGAAGAGCAAAATCAAACAAAATGAATGCAGAAAGAAGGAAATAATGCTGAGAACAGAAATCAATAAAATAGAAAACAAAAAAAGAGAAAAATCACTGAAAAAAAAATTGGTTCCTTGAAAAGATCAGAAAAATTGGTAAACCTGGAGCAAGAGAGAGGGCGAGAGAGAGAGTGAGAGCATGCACAAATGATTAATATCAAGAACTAAACAGGAGATATCACAATAAACCCTGCAGACATCTAAGGAATAATAAGAGAATACTATTAACAACACTACACACATAAATATGACAACTTAGGTTAAGTGGATAAATTCCTCAAAAAATAAAAAATATCACAGCCTATACAATATGAAATAGATAATTTAAATAGCCCCTGTAATTATTATGGAAATTGAATTCATAATTTTAAAACTCCCATAAAAACATCTCCAGGCTCATATAGTTTCAATGGAGAATTCTATAAAACTAGAGGCTCGGTGCATGAAATTCATGCACGGCGGTGGGGGGTTAGAGTGGGGGGGAGATGTTCCTCAGCCTAGTCTGCATGCACTCTCTCCAATATGGGACCCCTTGAGGGATGTCCAATCCCATTGGAATTGGGCCTAAATGGGTGGTTGGACATCCCTTTCACAATCCAGGACTGCTGGCTCCCTTGCTAGCCTGAGTCCTCCCCAACTGTCCTCCCCTGCAGGCCTTGTCCTCTCCCCAGAACTTTCCTCCACTGAAGGCCTGGTCCCCCCACAACTTCTCTCCCCTGCAAGCCTCCCCCCCAACTGCCCTCTCCTGCAGGACTGATCCCCTCATCTGCCCTCCCTTGAAGGTCTGGTACCCCCCCAACTGTCCTCCCTGCTGGCTTGAGTCCCCCAAACTGCCCTCCCCTGCAGATGTGGTCCTGTAACAACTGCCCTCCCCTGCTGCCTAATCGCCCCCAATTTTCCTCCCCTGCTGGGCTGGTTTCCCCACAACTGCCCTCTTTCAGGCCTGGTTGCTCCTAATTGCCCTCCCCTGCTGGCCTGGTTCCCCCCCAACTGCCTCCTCTTTTAGGTCTGGTTGCCCCTAACTGCCCTCCCCTGCAAGCCTGGGTCCCCCCCAATTGTCCTCCCCTGCAGGCCTGGTTGCCCCAAAATGCTCTCCTCTGCTGGCCCAGTCATCCCTAACTGCCCTCCCCTGCAGGCCTGATCACCCCCAACTGTCCTCTCTTGCAGGCCTGGTCTTTCCCCTGCTAGCCTGATTGCCTACAACTGCCCTCCCCTGCTGGCCATCTTGTGGTGGCCATCTTGTATCCACATGGGTGTGGCTATCTTTGACCACATGGGGGTGACTATCTTGTGTGTGTTGGATGGTCAATTTACATATTACCTCTTTATCACATGAATAGATGGTGTGGTATAAGCAGACAAATAAACACAGATCAATGGAACAGAATAAAGAACTGAGATAGACCCAGAAAAGTAAGCTCAGTTGATGTTGGGGAAAGGTGAGAAAGCAATTCAATGGAGGAAGGATAGACATTTCAACAAATAGTACTAGGACCCTTAACACAAAATGACTAAGATTCACACCTTATACAAAAATTAACAGAAAATTGGTCATGAACTTAGATGAAAAACATAAAACTTTTAATTTAAAAACAGCACCGAATTATCTAGATCTAGGTAAGACTAAGCAAAGGGTTCTTAAAGTTAATACCAAACAAACAAGATACCTAAGAGAAAAAATAAATACAATGTACTTCTTCAAAATTAAAAACTATTAAGAAAATGAAAATAAGACAAAGAGAAAATGGCGGTGGAGTAGACAGATGCGTCTGGAGCTTTGTCACTGGGCAGAGAAAGAGACAGCAGCTGAGAGTCAAACTGGGAGTGTTTGTTGGCAAGTTAAGAGTCAGTTAACCTCCAGGAGAAGGCAGGGAACTGCTGGACGGGGGCTCTCCTGGTCAGGCAGCCTCACTGCCACCAGGTTTTTGTCGGCTGGAGCCATCAGCGCAAACGCGGAGACCACACCATATTGCAGAGGGAGGTGAATGTCTGTGGCGGCCTGAATCTGGCGGCTGGGACAACCATCAAGCATCTGGGGACCCGGGGACCCAGAACTCCTCTCTCCAATTGGCGCAGACACACAGCGGACTCAGAGATCCACGGAGCACACGGAGAGGTCAGATTGCGCCTGGGATAAGAGGGACGTGGATGTCTGGGGAGGTCTGAAAGCTGTGGCTGAGGGAGGCACCCACCGAGCAGCCAGGGACTCAGAGCATGGCTTTCCAGGCAGCGCGGAGGCATAGGTGGCGGATTCGGTGATCCAGGCGGCACATGGAAGGGTCAGATTTCACCTGGGATAAGGTGAGGTCTCCTACCCCCGCACAACAGAGACTCACACACTGTGGGAACTGGGCTGCGGGAAAGCTGCCTCTGGAGAGGTCCACAGAGGTGGTCAGGGCATGATCCCTAAGTGTGGAGGCAAACTCTCTGAGCTGTTGACAGAGGGGAGCTCTGGAAAATGACTCGTTTTTTTTCTGGGACACAGGCACAGCCTGGGAGTTATTACAGTGTCCCGGGTGCAAAATCCCCACAAACTGGCTTTGAGAACCACAGAGTATCAGGATCTGAGCACAGCCTAGAGAGGTCCTGTGCTTAGTCTCAGAGATCAATTCCGAAACACTGCCACCCAGTGGATGACACACAAATTGACTCTTGCATAACCACAAAAGAATAAAGTGTTTAAAACACCAAGAGGGGAACACAGGGAACTGCAATACCTTCCCTACTGGGAAACAGGAGTGCCAAGCAGAATAATAGTGGAAGTGAAGGACCATTCTATTTTTTTCTTTTTCCTTTTTTTTTTAATTTTAATTTTTCATTTTTACATATTTTAATTAAAAGACTATCTTTTTTCTTTCCATCTCAATTGATTTTACCTTTTTAATTATTACATTTTTATTTTAAACTAGTATTATTAATTACTACTAGTACTTCACCTTTTTGGAAAAAAACAAGTGTCATGTTGTTTTCTCTTTATTTTATTTCGGGATTAGAGTTCTACATTCTATTTTCATCTTTCTTTTAGCATTATTTTACTCCAACTCAACTCTACCTTTATGCCAACACTTTCCTCCTAATTTTCCCCATTTTGTTGTCTTAGTTCTCTTTCCCTTTTCCAACTTTAGATTCTCCCTATTCTTTCTCTTGACCTGGTTAAAATTTCACCCCATTTATGTATCTAATTTCAAATCCCCTACTACAAGTCCACACAAACCTCTCTCTTCCTGTCTTCACTAGCCAAAAAGTTGTTTTTTTCTCTATGTCCCTTTGTTGCTATTTGCCTGAAAAGTGATTATATCAATTTTTTGAAAATTTTTGTGAGATTGTTTTAGTTTATCCTACTTTTTTATTTTGCTTTTTGCTTGCTTTGTTTTTTACCTCTCTTTTCCCTTACCTCCCTTGATACCAGTTGCTATTTTCAGTTTGTATTAATCTCTAGGTACTGGTTGCTGGCCTTTATTGGGATTAGTGACTGTTCTATTGGAGTTGACTCCTGACATCTATATTTTGTTCCCCTTTTCTCTCTTATACGCTTTCTTTTCTCTTTGACATTTTTCTCTTCCTCTTTCCTTCTCCTTCTCCTTTTTATTTTCTTATTTTATTTTGTTTTTTTTTGTTCATTTATTTTTTTTCTCGCTCTCCCAATTTGATTTTGACATTTGTTTCCTTTCTTTTTTCCTCATTTTCCTCTTCTTCTTTCTCTATTTACCCCTAATTTGTCTTTCATTGGTGGTCACCTTATTTGTGATTATTAACATCTTAAATACATTTCTACTCAGTGCCTTGTGTGCTGTACCTGGTCATGTTGTAGTTTGTGCCTTTCAATCAACGGAGGAGAGAGAACTACATAACCAGACACCCGGAGAAGAAAGACCATGGGCAGAAAAAGAAACAGCCCACATAAGACAGAAAGGCAGGTTTCTCCAGAAAAGGAAGTAAAAGAAATAGAAACAGAAATAAGCCTGCCAGAGAAAAAGTTCAGAGAAATGATCATAAGGTGGATGAAAAGAATAGAAGACAAAATCGACAATATGAGTAAGAGCCAAGAGGAAATGAAGAAGACCCAAGAGGAAATGAAGAAGACCCAAGAGGAGATGAGGAAGCAGCAAGAAGAAATGCAGAAGAACCTAGAGGAGGTGCAGAATAAACACGAAGAAATGAAAAAATGACATCACTGCTATAAAAAACTCAATAGAAAGCATCAAAAGTAGACTAGAAGAAGCAGAGGACCGCAACAGTGAGCTAGAAGACACGGGAGGAAAAAATACCCAAGTACAGCAGCTTCTAGAAAAAAAAGTTAAAAAGCAAGAGGAGAGCCTAAGGGAACTTTGGGATAACATAAAACAAAACAACATCTGCATAATTGGGGTACCAGAAAGAGTGGAAACTGAACAAGGATTAGAGAACGTGTTTGAAGAAATAATGACAGAAAATTTCCCCAATATAGGAAAGAAAAACCCATACAAATCCAAGAAGCTCACAGAGCCCCAAGCAAAAATGAACCCCAACAAACCGACAAAAAGGCACATTATAATTAAATTGGCAAACACCAACAACAAAGGAATAATCTTAAAAGCAGCCAGAGAGAAACAGAAAGTTACCTACAAAGGAACCCCATAAGACTAGCTACTGACTTCTCAACAGAAACTCATCAGGCCAGAAGGGAATGGAATGAAATATACAAAGTCATGCAAAGGAAGGGTCTGAATCCAAGAATACTGTACCCTGCAAGACTCTCAATCAAAATTGAAGATGAAATCAAAAGCTTCACAGACAAAAAAAGACTAAGGGAATATATTACCACCAAACCAGCAATGCAAGAAATGTTAAAGGGTCTGCTGTAATAAAAAGAAAGAGGAAGCAAAGAGGGACCTCAGGGGTAAGGACTAAAACTGACAACAGATAAGTACCTGTCAATAATAACTTTAAATGTAAACAGATTAAATGCTCCAATCGAAAGAAATAGGGTAAACAATTGGATAAGAAAACATGATCCATATATCTGCTGTCTACAAGAAACCCACCTCAGGAAAAGAGATGCACACAGATTGAGGGTGAAGGGATGGAACATGGTATTTCAAGCAAATGGAAATGAAAAAAAGAGCTGGGGTTGCAATACTTATATCTGACAAATTAGATGTCAAAGTGAAGGACATAATAAGAGATAAAGAAGGCCACTTCATAATACTAAAGGGAACAATCCAACAAGAAGAAATAACTCTGGTAAACATATATGCACCCAATATAGGAGCACCTAAGTACATTAAAAAAACTCTTGGAGGATATTAAGGGAGATATTGACAGCAATACAATCATAGTAGGAGACTTTAATACCCCACTGTCACCACTGGACAAATCCTCTAAACAAAAAATCAGCAAAGAAACATCAATCCTAAATGACTCACTAAAACAGATGGAATTAATTGACCTCTTCAGAACATTTCACCCAAAGCCACAGAATATACATTCTTCTCCAGTGCACATGGGTCATTTTCAAAGATAGATCATATGTTCGGTCATAAGAAAAGTCTCTTCAAATTCAAAAAGATATAAATTATATCAAGCATTTTCTCAGACCACAGTGGCATAAAACTGGAAATCAACTGTAATAAAAACAATAGAAAGAAATCAAACACATGGAGATTAAACAGCATGCTATTGAACAACGACTGGGTAACCAGAGAGATCAAGGAAGAAATAAAAAACATCATGACAACAAATGACAATGACAACACAACAATACAAAATTTATGGGACACAGTGAAAGCAGTCTTGAGAGGGAAGTTCATAGCCCTACAAGCCTACTGCAAAAAAACAGGAAACAATGGTAATAAATTACCTAACCTACAACTCAAAGAGCTAGAATGAGAGCAACAAGAAAAGCCTAGTGTAAGCAGAAGGAAGGAAATAGTGAAGATCAGAGCAGAGATAAACAACTTGGAGAGCAAAGAAACAATTCAAAAGTTCAACAAAACCAAGAGCTGGTTCTTTGAAAGGATAAACAAGATTGATGGACCTCTAGCCAGGCTCACCAAGAAGCAAAGAGAGAAGACCCAAATAAACAAAATCAGAAATGAAAGAGGAGAAATAACAACAGACCCTGTGGAAATACAAAGGATTGTTAAAAAATACTATGAACAACTCTATTCCAACAAATTAGACAACCTGCAAGAAATGGACATTTTCCTAGAAAAATATAACCTTCCGAAACTCAATGAGGAGGAAGCCAGACATCTCAATAGTCCAATAACTATGGAAGAAAATGAAGCAGTCATCAAAAAGCTTCCAGCCAATAAAAGCCCGGGACCAGATGGATACACAGGAGAGTTTTACCAAACTTTCAAGGAAGAATTAAAACCTATCCTCCTCAGACTCTTCAAAAACATTCAAGAAGAAGGAACACTTCCAAACACCTTCTATGAAGCCAGCATCACCCTAATACCAAAACCAGATAAAGTCAACACAATGAAAGAGAATTACAGGCCAATATCTCTTATGAACATTGATGCCAAAATCCTCAACAAAATTCTAGCAAATCGGATCCAGCAGTACATCAGAAAGATCATACACCATGACCAAGCAGGATTCATCCCAGGAATGCAGGGATGGTACAATATCCACAAATCAATAAATGTGATACATAACATAAACAAATTGAGAGATAAAAATCACATAGTCATATCAATTGATGCTGAAAAAGCATTTGACAAAATCCAACACTCTTTCTTGATAAAAACTCTCAGCAAAGTGGGAATAGAAGGATCATACCTTAACATCATGAAAGCCATATATGTATGATAAACCCATAGCTAACATCATACTCAATGGGCAAAAACTAAAACCATTTCTCCTAAGAACAGGAACAAGACAGGGATGCCCACTCTCACCTCTCTTGTTCGACATAGTACTGGAAGTATTAGCCATTGCAATTAGACAAGAAGAAGAAATAAAAGGCATCCAATTTGGAAAAGAAGAAATAATGCTGTCCTTATTTGCAGATGACATGATATTGTACATAAAGAACCCAAAGGACTCCATTCCAAAACTAACTGACTTAATTAATGAATTCGGCAATGTAGCAGGATACAAAATTAATGCTAAGAAGTCTGTGGCATTTCTATACACTAATAGTAAAATTACAGAATAAGAAACTAAAAAAGCATCTCACCAAAAAAATTAAGATACCTAGGAATAAACCTAATTAAAGAGGTAAGGGACCTATATGCAGAAAACTACAGGATACTGAAAAAAAAGATAGAGGAAGATGTTAACAGATGGAAGAGCATACCATGCTCATGAATTGGGAGAAATCAACATCATTAAAATATCCATACTACCCAAAGCAATCTATAGATTCAATGCACTACCCATTAAAATACCAATGACATATTTCACAGACCTAGAAATAATTCTTCATAGATTCATCTGGAACAAAAAAAGACCATGAATAGCTATAGCAATTCTGAGAAAGAAGAATAAAGTAGGGGGGGATCTCAATACCAGATTTCAAGCTATACTACAAAGCAACTGTTCTCAAAGCAGCCTGGTACTGGCACAAGAACAGACATATAGACCAATGGAATAGAATAGAGAACCCAGACATCCACCCAAACCACTATGCTCAACTAATATTTGGCAAAGGAGGCATGAACATTCAATGGAGCCAAGATAGCCTCTTCAATAAATGGTGTTGGGAAAATTGGACAGATACATGCAAAAAATGAAACTGGACCACCAACTTCCACCAAATACAAAAATAAACTCAAAATGGATACAGGACTTAAACATTAGAAAGGAAACCATAAAAATACTAGAGGAATCCACAGGCAGCACAATCTCAGATATATGCTGAAAGAACTTCTTCACTGATACTGTTCCAAAGGCAATGGAAGCTAAAGAAAAAATAAACAAATGGGACTACATCAAAATAAAAAGCTTTTGCACAGCAAAAGAAACCATAAACAAAACAACAAGAAAGATCACTGTATGGGAGACCATATTTCCAAATGTTATCACTGATAAAGGTTAATCTCCAACATCTACAGCCAACTTATACAACTTAATAAAAGGAAGATGAACGATCCAATAAAAAAAATGGGCAATGGACCTAAATAGAACATTTTCAAAAGATGACAGAAGGAAGGCCAAGAGACACATGAAAACATGTTCAAAGTCATTAATCATTGGAGAGATGCAAATCAAAACGACAATGTGATACCATCTTACACCTGTCAGAATGGCAATCATCAACAAATCAACAAATGACAAGTGTTGCTGAAGATGTGGAGAAAAAGGCACCCTTGTGCACTGTTGGTGGGAATGCAGACTGGTGCAGCAGCCACTGTGGAGAACAGTATGGAGTTTCCTCAAAAAAACTAAAAATGGATCTCCCATTTGACCCTGTAATCCTACTCTTTGGAATTTATCCTAAGAAATCACAAACACCAAGCAGAAAGGATTTATGCATCCCTATGTTCATAGCAGCCCAATTTACAATAGCTACAATTTGGAAACATTCTAGGTGCCCTTCAGCAGATGAGTGGATCAGAAAACTGTGGCACATCTACACAATGGAATTCTATGCTGCCATTAAAAAGAAGGAATTCTTACCTTTTGCAGCAACCTGGTTGGAACTGGCAAGCCTTATGCTTAGGGAAATAAGCCAGTCAATGAAGGAGAAGCACCACATGATCTCACTCATTGGTGGATAATAAAGAACATTACAAACTGATGAACAAAAGGATAGATACAGAGACAGTAAAGCTTCAAACAGACTGTGAAATTACAGCAGGAAGATTAAACTTAGGTGAGGTATATAAGAGATCAATCAAAGGACTTGTATGCATGCATATAAGCATAACCAATGAACATAGACACTGGGGGATGGGGTATACCTGGGAAGGAGGGGGGGGCAATGAGGAGATATGTATAAAAAATTAATAAAAATTAAAAATTAAAAAAAAGTAACCACAGAAAAAATAAAAGAAAAGAAAGGAATGCCTCAGAGTGAAAGAAAATATTTGCAAACCATATATCCAACAAATGTCTAGTGTGTAGAATATATAAAGGACTCTTGAAAAAAAAAATAAAACAATCCAATTAGAAAATTATTAAATGACCTGAAAAGACATCTCACAGATTACGTATATACAGATGACAAATAATGAAAAAATGCACAATAGCCAAGTCATTAAGGAAATGCAAATTGAAACAATTGGACACTCCTTCACACCCATTAGAATAACCAACATGTAAAACACTGACAACACCAAATGCTGGGGAAGATGTGAAGCAATAGGAAATCTCAGTCACTGCTGGTGAGAATACAAAATGGCACTGCCACTTTGAAAGATGTTTGGGAGTTTCTTATAAAACTAAATATAGTCTTATATCTGGCCCAGCAATCAAGCTCCTTCATATTTACCCAAATAAGTTAAATTTTTATTTCACAAAGAAATGTGCATATATATGTTTAAAGCAGCTTTATTCATAATTGCCCAAATCTTGTAGTACTTCCAGATAATAGAATATTATTCAATAATTAAATCATAAAGACTATTAAGTCATGAAAAGACTTGGAAGAACCTTAAATGCAAGTTGCTAAGTGAAAGGCGGTGATCTGAAAAAGCTGCATATTGTATGATTACAACTCTAGATTTTCTGGAAAAGGCAAAACTTGGGAGAAAGGAAAAAAGATAAGTAGTTTGTAGGGTTGAAGAGGGAGAGGAAGAGGAAGAGTCAAAGAGTACAAAGACTTCTTAGGGCAGTGAGACTATTCTGCATAATACTATAATGGTCGATATTTGTAAAAACCCACAGAATGTTAAATACCTAGAGTAGACTATAGAATTTAGGTTTAAAATACGTAATTTAACTATAGGCTTGCAGTGATGATGTGTAATTATATATTCATAGATTGTAACAAATGTTCCACCCTGGATTTTGATAGTGGGGGAGGCTGTGCATGTACAGAGTGGCGGGGAGGGGGAGGTTGGGCAGGAGGTATATTGGAACTCTGTGTGCTTTCTTTTCAACCTCCTGTGAACTTAAAAATGTTCTAAATGTAAAGTCTATTAAAAGATATATATATATATATATATATATATATATATATATATATATATATATATATTCAACATCTAAATTAGCCATTAGAGAATGTAAGTTTAAACTATAATGACGTATCACTACATTCCTCTCAGAATGGCTAAAAAAAGATGAATGACAACATCCAATTCTGGCAATGATGTGGAGAAAATGGATCTTTCATACATTGCTGGTGGGAATGTAAAATGGAAAACATTTTGGCAGTTCTTAATAAACTAATCCTGAAGCTACCAGACAACCCTGGGCATTCATCCCAAAGAAATGAAGACCTATATGTCCACGTAAAACCCTGTAGAGAAACAGTGAGAGCAGCTCTACTTGTAATAGCCCCAAAATGGATGTAACCAGCTATTCTTCAGCAGGTGATGATTAAACATGTGGTACATCCGTGCTGTGAAATACTAGTCAGTGGTTAAAAGGAGCAGACTATGCATCTATGTAACAGCCTGGGTGAATCTCCAGAGATGAAGCCAAGTGCAAAAACAACCCCAAGAGGTTGTATGCTGTTTTATTTATAAAACATTCTTGAAATGACAAAATTCTAGACATGTAGAAAGAGATTAGTGATTGCCAAAGATTAAGGGAAGGAAGTGGGAGTGCAGTAGGTGTGACTATGAAAGGGCAACGTGAGACATCCCTGTGGTGCTGGGATTCCTGTATCTTATCATACTGTTCTATAGTTTTGCACCTTGGTAAAACTTGGTAAAGGATATATGGGCTCTGTGTTATTTCTTACAACTGCTTGTGAATCTATAATAATCTCAAAACAAAAAGTCTAATTAAAAATACAATTTGATAAATTAAAAAGGACTGCTGACTATTGCATACTGTGAATATACTACAATTTACTCAATTTTTACTGTCTTATGTTTAGGTTATAATAATCTTATTTCAGAAAGCACTGGTATGAATGCCTTTGTAGCTAAAATTTGGCACATATTCTTACACTATATCCCTAAAAATGAGGTTACTGTTCAAAGGCTATATATTTTCCTTACCCTTTTATGGTCCCTTTGCATCTAAAATATAGATATATTGGATGCTTACATAACTTCAATATTTAGAGACATTGAAGTTATGTAAGCATTTAAGATGTTTACCAAAAGAAAAATTTTAAATCAAGCTGGTCTCCTCTGTATTCCTCTTGAGTGACTGAGGCATAGAAGACAGCTAATGCAGTATAATAAGCACATTTTAATGACTTTTGATAAACATTTCAAAACATTTTCATTTGAAAAATGTGGATCATAAAAATTCTTACCTTTTGGGGTTTTTGTGGAAATTTAACTCATGGAAAGCACTAGGTCACATAAAAAAGGCTCAATAAATGCTAACTGCCATTATGATTCTGATTCCGACTGGATCCAGAGATGACACAGTGATTTCTACCAGCCTGTAGAGGGAAGCCATTGACTCTCATCCTTGCCAACACCAGGCATTCCTTATCAACTATCTCCATCTTTGCCATGTTTTGCTATTATTTTAATTAGCATTTCTTAGATTATTAACAGGTTGGAACACATTTTTCATATACTTATTAGGCATTTATACATTCTATTTTGTCTTGTCTTTATGTTTCTTGCTCTTTTCTCAATTAAGATACCTCTTTGCTGCTTTGAAGAAATTTTTACATAGCAAAGCATTAATTTCTCATATGTGGAGAATATATTTTAATACTTTATTCGGCTTTTAACTCTTTAAATTATGTTTCTTGATACAAAAAGTTTTAAAAAACTTTAGAAAGTCATACTTGCCAAATTTTCTTTATGGATTTGCTATTAATGATATGTCTCTAAAATTTTTTTTCTCATAAGGACATTGTACCATCCTCATTATTTTTGATGTTTTCTTTAATTTTTATTGAATGCTAGGTACAAAAGATGGCTTGAACATGATACTCTCTTAATTTGCACATGCTTGGTCTTCTTACATGCATTCATTCCTTTGATTTAAAAAATGTTAGGATTATCCAATAACTAGGATCTTAAAATAATTTACATTCTTCTATGTGATCTGCCCTCACCAAAGCTCCTCCCTCTATTTATTTGAAAAAAAAAATTCAGAAGTCTGTATTGATTCTTTTTATTTGTATAGTTTCATCTTATCTATATGCTTTCTGAAGTATACAATGTATTTAAGTTGTTTTATTCTTATAAAAATGGTATCATGCTGCACATATTCTTCTGACACTAGTTACCCATTTAATATTATGTTACTCAGCTTAATCCATACACTTGGGTCTCAAGGATTTCATTTTGACTACAGTATAGACTCAGTTGTGTCCATTTACCACTGCGCTTTTCATACACTTTCTCCTTCATGGACATTGAGGTCACTATTATGCCTAGCACTGTTCTAAATTCACGTATATATTTCTTTATGTGTACAGGTGGAAAGATTTCTGTTGAGATTACACCCAGGAGTAGAATTGCTGAGTTATCATCTTTTCCTTCCAGAAGCATTGTTTAAGAGTTTTTTTGTGGGACCACACTATCTTCCAACACTTAATATTACTAGACCTTTAAACCCCTAACCCCAATTGAATAGAGTTATGGTCTATATAAAATAGTATCAGTATGGGTATTGGACAGAAAATGCTGTTTCATGATGTCCTTGCTTTGCATGTCCCTGATTTCTCCTTATGTTTCTTAGCTTATGTGTTTGCTGTAAGATGCTTATTTGTGACTTTTGGTCATTTTCTCTTTTTCATTTTACTCTGCACAGTTAAATCTTTAGCAATACGACATTTATTTTTGATCAAAGTGTATATTCACTTACTTTTATTTTTTTAACAAATGAATAGTATCTTTTCCAACAACTGTCTTATTTTGGAATATTCCTCAAGAAAGCTTCTAGTTTTTTGCCACATATTTTCTTCACAATCTTCCTAAGTTTGTAATAAAGATCTTAGGTTATATTGATGACAAATAATTGTTGGTATTTCTTGAAGTGGTTGCCTTAGCAGTGTGCAAATAACCGTGTAGGCTTGTCTCGGTAGGTGCCTCAAACAGTGCTGCTGGAAAGCCCTGTTGATGCAGGTGAAAGCAGTCTCACCTGCACAGACTACCTGGGACAGCCAGCATGGCTGCTTCCTCTTCCTGACCCAGCACAGATCAGAGTTGGGTCAATGCTTGTTGGTTCACATGAGATGAATAATTCAGCAAATGATCTCATTAATTTCACTCAGTTGTACACCTTTCTCTCTATGAGCTCAGTTATGCAGGCAAATCATTGGGACATTGGGTCCATTGCTAATTTTCCACACACACTTTAAAGCACATCATCAAATTAATCTTCTCCTTGAAAAAGAGACTTTCACATAGGAAGACAGATGTAACACCCACATATATCCATTTGCATAATTTGAACAGACCTTTTATTTTTTTAAAAAAATCTAGTTTGGCTCAGAGGGGAAAGTGTCAACCTTTGGCTCCTGTGGTTTTCATGGCCAGGGAGAAAGACATTAAAAAAAGCTTGCTATTTGAAGGCTATGAACATACTCAGTGACCTAGTGCTGATCAGCACTTTTGAGAATCGGCAAAGCCAGGGAGTTGGTAATGGGTTCTAACAAGCATTGTATCCCGAAATCCATATTGCAGAAGGGATCGGAATCTCCAGAAAGCCACATCTGTGTGCTCTTCGCCAGACCTCAGCAAGAAGCCTGAATGCAGCATGTCATTATGATTAATTGTGGGTAATGAGGGTCTTAGGAACCCAAGAAAGAGAAGCGTTTGTTTCTCTACTGCTACAGTTATAGTCCCCGATCTGTTTTTAAGCACTCTACAGAGGCAAACCCAAATAGAATAGGACTATTCTGTAGCCATCCTTTACTTCCCTGCCAGGCATTTTAGTAAATTAACACACAGGGGACCATTAGGGACATTGTGAGCTCTTTCAAGGATGTGATAGAGAAAGGGTGTCCTGCTTCAAAGGATATATATATATATATATATATATATATATATATATATATATATAAAATCAGGCTGTAGAAATCTGCTGTGAATTCTCAGAAAAATTTATTTGCATCTGAGGTCACATACAAATAGGACAATGATCATAGAAGCAGGTTGAATAAAATAATTTTTTTTATGGAAGCGGCGGTGTTCTGGTCATTCTCTAACCTACCAGAAGGTGGTGCAAATTCACTGTCGATACCTAAAGGCGGACCCGGCTTTCTTTTCTCCAGCGCTGCTCCGTGCAAGTACAGTAACAGGAAAAATCACACACACACACACACACACACACACACACACACACACACACACCTCCCTCTCATTTAAAAACAAATTAAACAGACTGAAGATTTCATCTTAAAAAAACAGCTCCCCTTCATGTCCTAGAACATCTATCAACTTATTTCTTGCTGGACTCAGTTGATGTGGGTCAAGCTAATGAGCAACACAAAATGAGCATGGGTGAAGATTTGAGGAAAATGATTTTTAATATCTTAATGTGAGGAAATTAACAAGATAGGGTTTGTAATGCCTTTGGACAAGGACAAACAACATTCAGGAAATGGCCTTGTTGCAGATTCTATCTAACAAACAGCAAAGAGTGGTTAATGGTACATTCATTTCATTCCATTTAAAAATGCTCATTGTGTTTTAATGTTTGGACATTTAAAAATCTCTTTGGGATGAAGCCCTGCGATTTCCCTTTTGTGTGCAGTTGGTGCATTTTTGAAATGAAAACGAAACCTTCCCCCAGGAAGACAGAAGAGCGGAAGACCCAACATGAGTGTTTTAAAACTATCAGAAACAGAAAGAAAACAACACCCTATCATTAACCGCAAAAGTAATGAAGCCCTTTTCCGGGGGGTGGGGGGGCGCCTCCGGCAGCAAGCCCCGGCTTGGAGATCTGGTAGATGTGTGTGAAGGTGGCCGCTTTCCCGGGAGAGGAGCGCGTCTGTAGAGCTCTGACACCCACCTGGAAGGAAGAAAGTTTTTAAAAATAGTTATAATTTCAGTATAATATCCATTGGGCCACTTTCATAAAATCCTTTCCTAAATCCTCCCAGTTCCCAAGACCATTTGGTCTAAATAGGGACAGAGTGTTTTTGGATCAAAACAAAACAAAAACCCCTCAACCTTTCTACGTAGAACATAAAACAAAGATCAGAAAAAAAAAAAAAAAGCTGGAACATTGTCGGATTAGAATTCCTAAAGGCAACGCACGCAGAATGTGGTCTCGGAATTCTGGGTGCGTGCTGATTTTTCAGCCCGAAATAGAGCGCAGTTTTAGCATATGTTACAGGGGGAACGACATATTTATTTCCCCTAACTAAAAACTATCTTTTAAAAAATTAATTTGCTCCTCAATTTGCCGGATTACAGTTTCATTTAACTTCGGGACCCTGCCTTGTAATTAGCTTTTCCTGATCTATTTCTTGGGGGGAGAGGAGGAGGGAGTGGAAAGAAAGGAAAATACTAAAAACTAAGCTTGTAGGTTGCAATTAAAATAGTTTACTTCATCCCGCCTGGCAGGAAAAGAACCAGCAACAGTGAATGAACCCAGGGAGGCGCGGGCGCCACACACATCCAACTCTCCCGTTCCCCAAACCCCAAGATCTTTTCTTAAGATTTTCGGGGCTTATAGGGAAACCAAGGGCTTGCCGAATAAAGAGAGTCGCTAGTAGTTTATTTGGGAGAGAGATTGGGGTCTTGGGAAGGAAGCTGGGGGTTACGAGGTCGCATTCGCTGAACAACTTACGGGCGCTGCCTGGCCTGGCGGAGCGGCCCCCTCCGGCTCGCTCACTGCACAGGCCCCTGGGCACCCCTTTGTCTGGCGCTCCCTTCAAAGCCCCGGTTGGCAGAGAGCGCCACAGTGACACCAAGTCCCACTTTCTGACGTCTTCCCCCCAAAGGATCCACACAATGTTGGGGGGCTCGGCGCGCATGACAATGAAAGAATTTTATTTTAAGTTGAGTTACGTGTCAAGGTTAGCGCAGAGCGGACCTTGCTTTCCTATCCCTCTGCTTCCTCCAAAGAAACTTTTCTCCCTCCGGCCGCCTACCCCGAGTCGGGGAGAAAAGTGCTCGCTCACAGCTCCCCTCCAGCCCCGGGATCGCGTGGGACAGCCGGAGTGACTATCCGGGGCCGGGCCGCGCAGGGTGCAGCGTCCCGGGCGAGGCTCCGAGCCCCCAGACGCCGGCGGCAGCGACTGCGGGCGGAGGGCGGCGGCCCTGCGTTTGGGGCGCCGGCTCCAGGTAGGGACAGTCGCCCTCGCCTCGGGGATCCCCGTTTCACTTTTGCGGCCCCGGTTCCCCAGTGGAGCCGGCCATTCGCAGGGAGCGCGGTCTGGAGGGCGCGGCAGGCGCGGCCTTTGTCCGGAGGGCGGGGGGCCCGTCCCGCGCCCGCCCCGTCCAGGCCGCATCTCCTCGCGCCCAGACGGACCGGGAAAATGAGCGCAGAGAGCATTTTGCACCTGCCTGCCATTTAGCGGGGAACGGAGGAGCCGAGCGCGAAAACCGAAAAGGCGGCGGCTTTTGGGGGCCGGGAGGTTAAGCTCGGCACCACGTGGCTGTTTGTACCGGCCCGGCCGCCCCGGCCCCGGCCCCGGCCCCCGAGGGGCTCCCAGCGCCCGGCAGACGGCGTCGCCGGGCGGCGGGCTAGGAACGCCCCTCGGCTCCTTCACTCGCTTCCAGGCTCCTCTCACATTTTTCTCCGGGAGTTAATACCAGCCAGGCATTTAGAACAGTGGTGTCACTCGCAATTAAACAAAAAAGTAGTGATCTTTGAGCACCAGGGACACCTCCCTTTCCCGGAGGAGACGGGGCGGGGGCGCCGGGGCCAGGTGGACTGCGGTGCAGGGTTAAGCGGCGTCAGACCTCGAGAAGGGCCTCACTTCCTCTTCGTTTTGTCGCCCTTTGTGTTACATACGGGGGCCAGCGAGGTCTGCCAATCACTCCCATTTCTCTTTCTTGTTCTGTAAAAACAGGGTCGTCACAGCAACAGGGACATGACAGGATGGTATCTCTCTCGAGCTCCAGGGGGCCGCTAATAGGATTGAAGCAAAAGATCAAGCGAATGGTTTCCCATTTTGGGCCGTGATAACTGCTTGCATATACATGGGCCTCACAGGACTGGGAGTCGACTTTTCATTACAGGAAAGAGGAGCCCGTTTTCTAGCAGGGTCTATTTCAGAAAACCCTATGGGATGCACCCGCCCTCTCCACCCTCTGTCCTCATCAGACCATTCCGCCCCCACCCCCACCCCCGCCTTTTGAAGGGAGGAAAGGAGAGCTCCCTTCCCTTTGGATTTTATTTACAACCCCTCCCCCAACGCCGAAGGTGTCATTTTCTTTCATTAATTCATTTTAGCAGCCCAAAGTAAATACTCCCTTTGGAGGGAACAAAGACACCCCCCCTTTTTTTTTTTTGTATTCAGTTGAAGTCCTTGGTGGGATCAGAAGTTTGCACATCTTTTGTAGAAATTGACCTTGGAGTGGTTTACTCTTACACCCTCACCGCTCAACCCTCAACACAAACCTACAAGAAGAACCTAACCTAAAGAGGAACAGGGTTTCTGTCCCCAGGCTTTTTATGTTCAACATGCAACTTGAGTTTGTTGGGTGTGCCTGCCTGAGTGGGTGGGTGTCCTTTATCTGAGTGCTTGTGGAGTAGAGAGAGGAAGCAAATGAAATGATGAGGGAGCGGTTTGTTGTCACCCCAAGACTTGAGGAAACCCATCAAAGGAGACTGACTGAAAAAAGCCAAGACTGCCTGAGAAATCTGCATGCAAACAGCCCTGGAATAATCAGTGCCACCAACATCTGTCACCACAGCTGTTCCTTTCTGGTTGGTGAGAAAACCTGTCTTCTGCTTGTGTGTTAGCAGTGCACTCCAAGCAACGGACCCACATTCTTTCCCTTCCAAAGAGAATCCCCCAGGTCTCTGTGTACTTTGCCTGCTTAAAAAATAAAGCATAAGACAAAAACAAGCATGTCATTGACACCTTGTAGATGAAAATAAATAGCCTGGTAAAGTCTTTTTTGTCATGTGGTCACAGATGGGGAAACTGAGGCACAGAGGCAGCCAGTGGACTTTCAAATTAATATCCAGAGAAGAATCAGAATTGATTAACTCAATCTTCAGTCTACTGGACTCTGCTGGGTGTCTTGGAAATCACTGCATTAAAAAAAAAAAGGTATATGTTCTTATTGTTTGCTTTCCCCTTTTATTCAATCAAAAGATAATTATTGAGCATCCAGAATGTGGAAGGCAGATGCTTTGTGTTGTGGGAGGATGGAGAATGAAATGTCTCTGGCCCGAGCGAATACGTCTTCTGGAAGGGGCCTTGAGACATGCAAGGGTGAGGATACAGCAAGGTGGTGCTCAGTTTTCCAGGAGAAGGTCTGACAAGGGAACATGGGATATCTGGCGCAGTAACCTCAGAGACTTCAGGGAAGAAGTAACCTTGGAGTTGCTGGGAGCCAAAGGCTGGGTGAAATTTTAAGAAGCAGAGGTGGGAGAAGACACTGAAGATACAGCTTGTATTCACCATCACAAGCAAACAGCAAATTTATATTTCAGGGGTTGGAGGGGAATTAAGGCAAGAATGAAAGAGGAGAGCTACCACCAGGCTAAGACTTTTAGACCAGCTTGTGGGTAAGAGAAGCCCTGAAGTGACATTTTGAGGGGGCATTTGCAGAGGGTGACTCTAGGGCTGATGCCCAGGCAGGTTTGGGGTTAGGGAAAAAGCATGCATTCTGGCTCCTAGTGGGTAGACTATGGCAGGCATGAAGTGTGAAGATGCTGCAAATCAGTGGCAGAGGGATGGCAAGAAGAAATGATTGTAGCAGAATTGGATGGACTTAGGGCTCAAGGCACAGCAGCAGATCAGAAGTGAGTGTGCCTTTAAGCTTGGGTAACCAGAGAAAATAGGCAGCCTTGTTATATGCGAGGAATTAAAATAACATTTAAATTCAGCATTACATGCAGATTAAAACATTGAAAGCTTCATAAAAACCGAGAAACTCAGATACCAGCAATGATGAGCTTTTCCCAAAGTTGAAGAGCTTTCTGAGCCTCAGCTGGACTCAGAACCTCAGAACTCAGAGCCTGTGGGGAATGAACAAAAAAGTAGCCTGTGTAAAAAGCACATTTTCCCCAAGACACACTATTCTTCCTAAGCATTGATTTCCATTTTTATAGTATTATTGAGGAAAGAAGTTATGGAAAGACATCCCAGAGGCATTTTCTTTACAACTCATAGGCATAAGAGAATGTTCCGGTGTTAAAACTGATCTGGTATTTATTTACTTATTTTTCAGTTGTACACAATGCTTTCCTTGAGAATGTGTCAGAGGGAAGATACCGAATCATCACACAGCCATGCCAGAGGATGGAAAATAGTGAAAAGGCATTTAGATCCAGAGTTTCCTTCCTGTTTATGCCAACCAGGTTGTGTGGCCAGCTCACACACTGCACCGTCTACTCTTGGTTTCCTCATCTGAAAAATGAGGTGAGTTGAATCTCTCAAAGGCCCTTTCCAGATCCAGCCTAATAGGTCATTGATGCAACTCGTTCTCTGAATTTTCCCAAAGTTTCTTCCTTATATTCTGTGTTCTGCTTTGCATATGCAAAAAGAAAGAATATTTATGTCATGATTTGGACTTTATTCTGAATTTTAATAACTTCATTTGCATGGAACTTTATAAATATTTTTAAAGCATCATGCCATCCATTCTTACTTGACTTACAAAACTGCCATGTAGCCCTAGCTGGTTTGGCTCAATGAGTAGAGCATTGGCCCATGGACTGAAGGATCCTGGATTCCAGTCAAGGGCATGTACCTCAGTTGCAGGTTCCTTAGCCCTGGTTGGGGTTCATGCAGGAAGCAGCCAATTGATGTCTCACTCTCATATTGATGTTTCTCTCTGTCTCTCCCTCTCTGTTCCCACTCTCTCTAAAAATTAATGGGAAAATATCCTTGAGTGAGGATTAACAAACAAAAAACCCAAACAACAACAACAAAAACTTTCATATAAAGAGTAAGCTAGGGATTTTACTTCCAAATGTACAGCCAATAATTATCACTTCCTTTTACAAGTGCCTACACATGCCAACATTAAGTGTCTCATTTAATCACTACAATCCCTTATAGGAATTGCTATCCCCACTTTACAGATCAGAAAGCTGAAACTTACAGGGGTTCAAACTCACTTGCTGAGGTGTTTCTCAGTATTTAGAAGGATTCAGGAATCTGGAGAAGGGCTGCATGCAATTTAATAAAGAGGCTAGAGAAGAAATATGAATTTGGAAGGCATTTTGAGGAAGCCAGAGGAGACTTAGCTGTAGCAACCAAGTTCTCTGAACCTCTGGACCCCTAGCTCTTTATTAACACCAATTTCCCTAAAGCAAAGCAGATATACATATCAAAGGTAAGGTTTAGTATACAGTAGGTATTGTCAGGTAGGAGGAACTGCTTTCAGCTGTTCCAGTAACATGCAGATTGAAATGCACTCAGCTGTCTGGCAATAGACAATAATATATACAGATTTTCAGGTTTAGGGAAATGCTTTCAGCCATTCTAACAGGCAGTAATATAATTCTTCAGCCCTTGCTGAAGGCTCAAGGTCTACCAACCTTTTGACGAACTTCTTCCGTTAGTATGACATGCTGGAATTAGCCTCCAGCACTCACTAAATACTCCCCTGTCATTATGGCTGTCAGGACTGGAGTCAAGTCTACCAGCTCCATGCTCTCTCTAAAGCCTGGGTTTCCAAATGTCTCCCTCTCCTACACAATATACCTTGTATGTCTTTACTGTCTATATCATCAAAGGGCACTGTTGGCTAGTTTGGCTTTCCATGGACTTTGTAGCATTCTGTGGTCTTCCCATGTGAAATATAAGGGCCAATATTTAAACCAGGAAGGCTAATGACAAGTATTTATCAAGGACAAATACATGTTTAACAGTCTACCACTGGTTTTGAAGGCCTGAAGAAATATTAAAAATGTCTCATTTCATGAGGACTTTATAAATCTGAGATGAAGAAACCACTGAGCCAGTAAAACGTCAGTGATCAATATCCTAATGGAAACCATCAGACTTTATTGGATGCTCACTCTGTTCCCACGGTAGTCTGTACTATAGGCTTAATTCTCAGGATGAGCCTATGTGATAGGCACACTCTATAATTCTTTTAGGAAGGAGAGAGTGTTTCAGTCACTGCCTAGAGGTCCCACAGCTGGAAGTGAGAAAGCCAGCATTTACTCAGGACCTCTGACCACAAAGTCTTCTTCTTTATACCTCTGTCACACAGCTTCTCTTTCTCAACAGCATTGCATGAGGGGCACAGTGGGATGCACTGACCTCTGAAAATAGGAGAATGCAATGTCTGAGGTGCAATGAGATCACTTGGGACATGCTGAACAGAGAAAGGGTCTCAATGTGTATGGTCTTGTCTCACAGTGGAAAGTGCTAATTCTGTGGAAGTTTTAAAAGTCCAAAAAGAGAGAAGAAATTAATGGGCAGTTAGCTTGGAATTTCAGAAAGATGGACTTTGGATTCGAAGACTGGGTTTGAGTCTTGGCTCCATCATTTATCAGCTGTGTTTGCTCTCTATGCACCTCAGTTGTCTTGTCTGTAAATAGAGTAATGATGTGTCTCTGTTCAGATTTAAGATATGCATTTGAAATGACTGACAGGATGACTGACCCCATGGAAGATGCTCAGGAACATGAGTTATCTGAGGCAGCTATATAGGAAGAGCACATTGACAAAACCTATAAATAGCATGTGGGTCAAAGTGAAGACTGTTGGGAAAATTGTTACTTGTCTAATGTTTTCCTTGCCATGGGTTTTTATTCATTTCCTGGTGTTTTAGCCCTGGAATTAGCAGGAAAGCCAAGCAGACCCAGTTCTGGTTATTTATTGCTGTACTATAACCCATTCAAAATATTTGACAAAATCCAGCACCCATTTATGATAAAAACTCTCAGCAAAGTGGGAATAGAGGAACCTACCTCAATATTATAAAGGCCATATATGACAAACTCATGTATCACACTCAATGGGGAGAAATGAAAAGCATTTCCCTTCAGATCAGGAATAAGACAGGGATCTCTACTTTTACCACTCTTATTCAACATAGTACTGGAAGGCCTAGCCACAGCAGTCAGACAAGAAGAGATAAAAGGCATCCAAATTGGGCCCTAGCTGGTTTGGCTCAGTGTATAGATTGTCTTGTCAGCCTGAAGGGTCCGGGTTCGATTCCATTCAAAGGCATGTACCTTGGTTGCAGGCCCTGGCCTGGGTCCTGGTTAGGGCTCATGAAGGAGGCAACCAATTGATGTGCTTCTTTCACATTGATATTTCTCTTCTATGCACTTAAAAATCACTAGGAAAATATCCTCAGGTGAAGATTTTTTTTAAAAGAGCATCCAAATTGGAAAGGAAGAAGTAAAACTGGGGAGAACCAAGATGGTGGCATAAGATATACATCTGTACGTGCTGCCTCTCCCAACCATACCCAAACTACAACTAAAAGACAAAACAACTATCTCCCAGAACCATGGGAAAGCTGGCAGTGTGGAAGTTCTACAACTAGAAGGAAAGAAAAAAGTGCATCCAGACCTGGTAGGATGTACAGAGGCTCAGAAAGGCTGAGGTTCAGAGACACGCAAATCGGGCCGGTCAATCAGGCTAGTGTGTGCTGTTGTTTTTCAATTGGGAGGGAGTTACAAGTTCCTGACTCTCTGAACTCCAGTTTCTGGCAAGATTCTGGGGACCCAGATTCATACAGGGAGAATCTGGACTGTCTGCCATTGGGTCAGAAAGGGAGGGTGGCTCTCTCCCAGAGTTGCGCACTGGAATCATTGTTTACTGCGCTGGGGCAAAGGGACACAGGACACTGAACAGATATGGCAGAGGGGGCTGACTGGCAGCCATTGCTGTTTGCCATGCCCTAGCCTAGAGACTCCCTGAATGGCCTGCCCTCTGGCAGCTTAACCTAACAAATTGCAACTGGGTCAGACAACTCCAAAACTTCCAAATTCCAAGCAAAGAGGAGAGATCTGCAGAGCTCCCTGTAGCTCCTGCTGGGTGGTCTCAGACACTAGCTGACTTGCACCTCCTTGAAGATCCAGGAACCAGTGTACCTAGAGGTCAGTGTGAGATGACACCAGATTTCAACTCCTCACATACATAAGTGACACACTCAAGAGGCAGACTTGGTGAGCACCAAAGCTCCACTGAAGCAAGTTCTGCCCCATAGGGGTATCTCCAACACAGTAGTTCTTCCATTCATAGACACAGCTAATCCTCACAGTCAATTGGCCTGGAAGTCAATTCCTCCCAGTGTACCAATAGCAATCAAGACTTAACTACAATAAGACTGTGAACCCAGCCCACAAAGGGGTGCACCAAGAGTGTCCATCTTAGGTGATTGGGGAGGCGGAGCTACTGGGCCCTAAGGACAACTAGCACACAAAGCCACTCCATCAACACTGGGAAGCAGCCAAGATGCGGAGACCAAGAAACATGCCACAAATGAAAGAAATGGAGGAAAGCAAACGACTGGACAGAGTTCAAAACCACATTTAGAAGGTTACTCAAGAACCTTCTACAAACCGCTGAGAAACTATGTGAGACCTCTGAGAAACTTAGTGAAACCTTCAAGAATCTTAATGAGAATGTCAAAAAATGGGAAAGGACCAGTCAGAAATTAAGTATGCACTGTCTGAAATAAAGAATAATATACAGAGATCCAGCAGCAGACTAGAGGACCCCATGAATCAAACCAAAGATCTGAAATATGAGGAAGTAAAAACACCCTAACAGAAAAACAAAAAGAAAAAAGAGTCCAAAAATGTGAAGATAGTGTAAGGAACCTTTGGGACAATTTCAAGCATACCAACATCAGAATTATGGGAGTGCCAGAAGTAGAGAAAGAGCAAGATACTGAAAATCTATTTAAAGAAATAATGACTGAAAACTTTCCCTACTGGTGAAAGAAATGGACTTAAAAATCCAGGAATCGCACAGAACACCAAACAAAAAGAATCCAATGACCACACCAAGACACATCATAATTAAAATTCCAAAGGCAAAAGACAAAGAGAGAATCTTGAAAGCAGCAAGAGAAAAACAATTAGTTAGCTACAAGGGAGTACCCATACAACTGTCAGCTGATTTCTCAAAAGAAACCATGCAGGCCAGAAGGGAGTGGCAGGAAATATTTAATGTGATGAATAGCGAGAACCTACAACCAAGAGTGCTCTACCCAGCAAAGCTATCATTCGGAATTGAATGTCAGATAAAGAGCTTCACAGATAAGAAAAAGCTAAAGGAGTTCATCACCACCAAACCAGAATTATATGAAATGCTGAAGGGTTTTCTTTAAGAAGAGGAAGAAGAATAAAAAGGTAAAGATAAAAATTATGAATAACAAAGTGATAACAAATACAGGCCTATCAACAAATGAATCTAAAAATCAAGTGAATAAAAAAATCCAATAAACAGAATAAACTGGTGAATATAATAGTAAATTAGGGGCATAGAAAGGGAATGGACTAACAATTCCCAGGGGAAAGGAGGAATGAGAAGTGCAGGAAGAGATTGGACAAAAATCTTACACTTATGGATGAGGACAAATGGCAGGGGGTAAGGGTATGGGGTGGGGGGGGAATCAGGAGGAGGGGAGCTATGGGGGGGGAAAGAGGAACATCTGTAATAAACTGAACAATAAACATTTATTAGAATTAAAAGTGTCATTATTTGTAGATGACAAGACATTATATATAGAGAGAACCCTAAAGATTGCATCAAAAAACTACTAGCTCATATAAATGAATTCAGTAAAGTAGTAGGATGTGAAATATTTAGAAATTGGTTGCATTTTTATATACCAACTAGAGGCTTGGTGCATGAAATTTGAGGGGGGGGGTCCCTCAGCCCAACCTGTACCCTCTCCAATCCAGGATCCCTTGGGGCATGTCCAACTGGCAGTTGGACATCCTCTTGCAATCTGGGACCTCTGGCTCCTAACCGCTCACTTGCTTGCCTGCCCTAAGCACTCTGCATGCCTGCCTGATCCCTCTAACTGCCCTCCCCTGCCAGCTGGTCACTCCTAACTGCCCACCCCCCCACGATTGCTTGTTGTCTCTATTAACTTTATTTTTTTAATCTCATCCCCTTCACACACAATTGTATTTTACTTCTGTATTGACTTCTCCCTCTCACAGAATTTTTCTCTTCTTTATGTAACACTTTTTCCTACTGATTTATCATTTATAAACTTTTCTTTCCTCCTTATTTCCTAGTTCTGTTCATTCTTCTTTCCATCTTTCTCCTACTCTCCCTCCTTCCCCACATTCCTTCTTTCCTTTATTTTTATCCCTTCTTTCTCCCCTTTTCCTTCCTCCCCATCTCAATTTTTTTCTTCACTTCCTCCTTTGGACCTGCTTTGCTCCCTCCTCCATTTCTTCCTTCTTCCCATTCTCCTTTCAAGCTCTACCAGCTCCCCTTTAAAACTTTTCTTCCCTCTTTCTTTCTCTCTCTTCCTACATTTCCCATACATTCTTCTCTACTTACTTCCTCTATTTTAATATCTATCTACCTGCCAATTTACTCACTATCATTTATCTTTTTTCTTTTCTGACTCCTACTTTTAAAAGTTGTCCCAAGTACACAACTATACTTGATATTCATCATAGCTCCTACAGTTCACTCATATATTCTCTTTCCTTCTTTAACTCTGCTCTCTACTGACTCCTTTATAAAGTTCTTTCCTCCCTCCCTCCCTTCTTTTTTTAATTTTTTTTATTGTGTTACATGTATACATATCTTCCTATTGCCCCCCTCACTCCCAGGCATACCCCAACCCCCCAGTGTCTTGTGTTCATTGGTTATGCTTATATGCATGCATACAAGTCCTTTGGTTGATCTCTTATCTACCCTACCTCTCCTTAATCTTCCTGCTGTAGATTGACAATATGTTTGATGATTTACTGCCTCTGTATCTATCCTTTTCTTCATCAGTTTATGATGTTCTTTATTATTCATAAGTAAGTGAGATCATGTGGTGTTTCTTCATTTACTGGCTTATTTCACTAAGCATAAGGCTCTCCACTTCCATCCCGGCTGCTGCAAATGGTAAGAATTCCTCCTTTTTAATGGCAGCATAGAATTCCATTGTATAGATGTACCATAGTTTTCTGATCCACTCATCTGCTGATGGACACCTAAGCTGGTTCCAAAATGTAGCTATTGTAAATTGTGCTGTTATGAAGTAGGGGTACATAAATTCTTTCTGATTGGTGTTTGTGATTTCTTAGGATATATTCCTAAGAGTAGGATTGCTGGGTCAAATGGGAGTTCCATTTTTAGTTTTTTGAGGAAACTCCATACTGTTCTCCACAGTGGCTGCACCAGTCTGGATTCCCACCAACAGTGCACAAGGGTTCCTTTTTCTCCACATCCTCGCCAACACTTGTCGTTTGTTGATTTGTTGATGATTGCCATTCTGACAGGTGTGAGATGGTATCGCATTGTCGTTTTGATTTGCATCTCTTGGATAATTAGTGACTTTGAAAATGTTTTCATGTGTCTCTTGGCCTTCCTTCTGTCGTCTTTTGAAAAAGTTCTATTTAGGTCCATTGCCCATTTTTTTTATTGGATCGTTCATCTTCCTTTTATTAAGTTGTATAAGTTGGCTGTAGATTTTGGAGATTAAACCTTTATCAGTGATAACATTTGCAAATATGTTCTCCCATACTGTGGTCTTCCTTGTTGTTTTGTTGATCGTTTCTTTTGCTGTGCAAAAGCTTTTCATTTTGATGTAGTCCCATTTGTTTATTTTTTCTTTAGCTTCTATTGCTCTTGGAGCAGTATCAGTGCAGAAGTTTTTTCAACATATATCTGAGATTGTGCTGCCTGGGATTCCTCTAGTATTTTTATGGTTTTATGTCTAATGTTTAAGTTCTGTATCCATTTGGAGTTTATTTTAGTATTTGGTGTAAGTTGGTGGTCTAGTTTCATTTTTTTGCATGTATCTGTCCAATTTTCTCAACACCATTTATTGAAGAGGCTGTCTTGACTCCATGGTATATTCATGCCTCCTTTGTCAAATATTAATTGAGCATAGTGGTTTGGGTGGATATCTGGATTTTCTATTCTATTCCATTGTCTATATATCTGTTCCTGTGCCAGTACCAGGCTATTTTGAGAACAGTTACTTTGTAATATAGCTTGAAATCTGGTATTGAGATTCCACCTACTTCATTCTTCTTTCTCAGGATTCCTGTGGCTATTTGCGGTCTTTTTTTGTTCCATATGAATCTTTGAAGAGTTCTTTCTAGATCTGTGAAATACGACGTTAGTATTTTATTGGGTAGTGCATTGAATCTATAGATTGCTTTGGGTAGTATCGACATTTTAATGATGTTGATTCTCCCAATCCATGAGCATGGTATGCTCTTCCATCTGTTTATGTCTTCCTCTATCTCTTTTTTTCAGTGTCCTGTAGTTTTTTGCATATAGGTCTTTTACCTCCTTACTTAGGTTTATTCCTAATTATCTTAATTTTTTTGGTACGATGGTAAATGGGATTGCTTTTCCAATCTCTCTTTCTGTAATTTCACTATTAGTGTATAGAAATGCCACAGAACTCTTGGCATTAATTTTGCATCCTGCTACATATCCAAATTCATTTATTAAGTCAATTAGTTTTTGGATGGAGTCCTTTGTGTTTTTTATGTACAGTATCATGTCATCTGCAAATAAGTACAGCTTTACTTCTTCTTTTCCAATTTGGATGCCTTTTATTTCTTCTTCCTATCTAATTGCAAATGCTAATACTTCCAGTACTACGTCAAACAGGAAAGATGAGAGTGGGCATCCCTGTCTTGTTCCTGTGCTTAGGGGAAATGGTTTTAGTTTTTGCCCATTGAATATTATGTTAGATGTGGGTTATCATATATGACTTTTATGATGTTGAGGTATGATTCTTCTATTCCCACCTTGCTGAAAGTTTTTATCATGAAAGAGTGTTGGATATTGTCAAATACTTTTTCTGCATCACTTGGTATGACTATGTGATTTTCATCTCTCAATTTGTTTATGTGATGCATCATGTTTATTGATTTGCGGATATTGTTCCATGCTTGCATTCCTGGGATGAATTATACTTGGTCTTGGTGTATGATCTTTCTGATGTACTGCTGGATCCGATTTGCTATAATTTTGTTGAGGATTTTGGCATCTGTGTTCATGAGAGATATTGGCCTATAATACTCTTTCCTTGTTTTGTCTTTATCTGGTTTTGGTATTAGGGTGATGCTGGCTTCATAAAAGGTATTTGAAAGTCTTCCTTCTTCTTGAGTATTTTTGAATAGTTTGAGGAGGATAGGTTTTAATTCTTCCTTGAAAGTTTGGTAAAACGCACCCGTATAGCTATCTGGTCCCGGGCTTTTATTTGCTGAAAGCTTTTTGATGACTGCTTCAATTTATTCCATAGTTATTGAACTATTGAGCTGTTTAGATTCTTCCTGATTGAGTTTTGGAAGGTTATATTTTTCTAAGAATATGTCCATTTTTTGCAGGTTGTCTAATTTGTTGGAATAGAGTTGTTCATAGTATTTTTAAACAATCCTTTGTATTTCGGCAGGGTCTGTTGTTATTTCTCATCTTTTATTTCTGATTTTGTTTATTTGGATCTTCTCTCTTTGCTTCTTGGTGAGCCTAAACCTGGCTAGAGGTCCATCAATCTTGTTTATCCTTTCCAAGAATCTGCTCTTGGTTTTGTTGACCTTTTGAATTGTTTCTTTGGTCTCCATGTTGTTTATTTCTGCTCTGATCTTTACTATTTCCTTCCTTCTGCATACATTGGGCTTTTCTTGTTGCTCTATTTCTAGCTCTGTAAGTTGTAGGGTTAGGAAATTTATTACCATTGTTTTCTGTTCTTTTTTTTTTCAGTAAGCTTGTAGAGCTATGAACTTCCCTCTCAAGACTGTTTTCACTGAGTCACATAAATTTTGTATTGTTGTGTTGTCATTGTCATTTGTTGCCCTGATGTTTTTTATTTCTTTCTTGATCTCTCTGGTTTCCCAGTCATTTTTTTAATAGCATGCTGTTTAGTCTCCATGTCTTTGATTTCTTCGTATTGTTTTTATTGTATTTGATTTCCAGTTTTATGCCACTGTGGTCTGAGAAAATGCTTGATATGATTTCTATCTTCTTGAATTTGAAGAGACTTTTTCTATGACCCAATATATGGTCTATCTTTGAAAATGACCCATGTGCACTGGAGAAGAATGTATATTCTGTGGCTTTTGGGTTAAATGTTCTGAAGATGTCAATTAATTCCATCTTGTCTAATGAGTCATTTAGGATTGATGTTTCTTTACTGATTTTTTTTTTAGAGGATTGTCAGGGGTGATAGTGGGGTATTAGTCTCCTACTATGATTGTATTGCTGTCAATATCTCCCTTGATATTCTCTAGGAGTTGTTTTATGTATTTAGGTGCTCCTATATTGGGTGCATATATGTTTACCAGAGTTATTTCTTCCTGTTGGATTGTTCCCTTTAGTATTATTTCTGTTTCTCCTCACAGCCTCCTGATCCAGTTGTGATGTGACACTGCAATGGGTAATTTGCATATTTCTCTATTATTAATATAGACTAGAGTCCTGTTGCAGGAAGATTCCTGTAAAGAATAGGGCTTCCTGCAGCCAGAGAAAAGCAGAGAAGGGAGCAAAGCCCGCCAAGGTGGGCTTCACTCCTGTCTTCGCTGCCTTGCTCCCTCCTCTCCCTGCTGCCTAACTCTCTCCTGTCTACACTTCTTTGCTGCCTCCCATCTCCGCTGCCTCATTCCTTCTCTGCGGCTTTGCTCCCTTCTGCAGTGCTTGGCTTCCTTCTACGCTGTCTTCAGTCTTTGCTCTGGATCTGTGTATGCAAATCAACCTCCATCTTTGTAGAGTTAATTCACATACTTATTACTGATTGGCTGGTGGTGTAGTGGAGGGATGCTCGATTTTCATGTTTCTCTTTTATTAGTGTAGATAATGAACTATTAGAAAGAAAATAATCCCTTTTGTAATCATATAAAAAATAAATAAATAAAATACTTAGGAATAAATGTAACCAAGAAAATAAAAGAACTGTAATAAGAAAACTATAAAACATTGAAGAAAGAAAATGAAGGAGGTACAAATAAGTGGAAGCATATATTGTACTCATGGATGGGAAGAATTACATTGTTAATATGTCCATACTACCCAAAGCAATTTGTAGATTCAATGTGATTCCAATGAAGACACCAATGGCATTTTTCATTGAACTAGAACAAATAATCCTAGAATTTATATGAAACCCTAAGTAACCACAGCAATCTTGAGAAAGAAGAACAAAGTTGAAGGTGTCATGCTACTTGGTATCACACTTTTCTACAAGGCTATACTAATCAAATCAGCATGGCACTGACATAAAAACAGACACATAGATCAATGGAACAGAACAGAAAGCCCAGAAATAAACCCATACCTACATGGTCAATTAATATATGACAAAAGAGGCAAGAATACACAAAAGGCAAAGAAAGTTTATTCAATAAATGGTGCTGGTAAAATTGGAGAGATATATGTAAAAATGAAGCTAGATCACCTTCTTATGCCATGTACAAGAATAAACTCAAAATTGATTAAAAACTTAAATGTAATACTCAAAACCATAAAACTCCTAGGAGAAAACATATACAGTAAAACTTCTGACATCTCTCAGAGCAGTATTTTTTCTGACATTTCTCCTTATGTAAACAAAATAAAAAATAAAGAAATGGAACTAAATCAAACAAAGATTTGCACAGCAAAGGAAACTGTCGACAAAACGAAAAGACAACCTACTGAATGGGAGAACACAGTCACCAATGATGCACCTAATAAGAGGTTAATAACCAAAAATTTTAAAGAATTAATACAACTCAACACCCTCCTAAATATCCAATGAAAAAACTGGCAGAGGACCTGAACAGACACTTCTCCAAAGAGGACAAACAGATGGTCAATATACAGATAAAATGATGCTTAACATCACTAATCATCAAAGAAATGCAAATTAAAACCACAATGAGATATCACCTCACATGTATCAGAATGGCCATCATCAATAAATCAACCAATAACAAGTGTTGATGAAGATGTAGAGAAAAGAGAACCCTCAAGCACTGTTGGTGGGGTGCAGCCACTATGGAAAACAATATAGAGATTCCTAAAATAGTTAAAAATGGAACTGCCGTATGACCTAGCAATTTTACTTCTGGGTATATATCTGAAGAAACCAAAAACACTAATTCACAAGAATATGTCCACCCCTATGTTCATTGCAGCATTATTTATAAGAGCCAAGATATGAAAGTAATCCAAGTGTCCATCAATAGATGAATAGATAAAAATGTGATGATACAGATACAAAATGGAATACTACTCAGCCATAAAGAATAATGAAATCTTACCATTTATGACAGCATGGATGGATTTAGAGGGTACTATGCTAAGTGAATTAAGTTAGAGAAAAACAAATACCTTATGATTTCACTTATTTGTAGATATAAAGAGCAAAATAAATGAACAAACAAAATAGAAGCAGACTCATAGATACAGAGAATGAACTAATGGTTGCCAGAGGGGAAAGGAGTTGGGGAAATGGGTGAAAAAATGATGGCTTAAGAAGAATAAGTTGGTAGGGATATTGAATATAATATAAGGAGTATAGTCAATAATATTGCAATATGCATGGTGGCAAATGGGTACATGAAATATTGGGGGGATCACTTTACAAAGTATATGAATATCTAACCACTGTGCTGTACACTTGAAACTAATACAAAATAATATTCAATATAAACTATAATACAAAATAAAATTAAGGACCCACCCATAACAATGGCTTAAAGCAATACTCATTTATTTTGGTTATGAATATGAAGGTTGAAGATGAAGGTAGGTAGATGATTCTGGGGCAGATGTTATCTAGAAAGCTTCTTAGCTCATGAGTCTGTAGTCTGGGCTGGGATGACTTAGACAGCCCTAGCTGTCTAAGTCTCATGGTGCTCAATAGATGTTTGTTGATGATAAAAATGGGCAGAAATAGGTCTAACACATCTTGCACTGAGATGCCAATACCACTGGCTTCTGTGCCTAGACCAAAAGCTATATACTATTGAGGCTTTGTGGATGAAGTGGGCAGCTTGAGGGTTTTATGGACTCTACACTTTGGCCAAGCCTATGCTAGTATTTTTCCACATCTGCACTTCCGCTTATATCATCATATCATCTCTTCCACTTGGAATAATCTTCCTACCAATTTTCACTATTTAAAATTACATACCAAATTTGTAAGATCCAATTTATGGTCACTTTATTTTTTAAAACTATATTTTTTATTGATCTCAGAGAAGAAGGGAATGAGAGAGAAAGAGAGAGAAAAAGAAAGAGAGAGAGAGAGAGAGAGAGAGAGAGAGAGAGAGGCACCAATGGTGACAGAGAATCATTGATTGGCTGCCTCCTGCATGCCAGGGATTGAGCCCACAACCTGGGCATGTGCCCTGACTGGGAATCGAATCATGACCTCCTGGTTCATAGGCTGATGCTCAACCACTGAGCTACACAGGCCAGGCACAATTATGGTCACTTTAGTCAAAGTTGAACTTCTCTCTCTCTCATATTTAATGGTCTTGCTGCTCTAAGTACGGTCCAAGTGCCAACAGCATCAACGTTATCTGGGGACTTGTTCGAAATACAGTCTTTTGGTAACTATCTCAGATCTATTGATCTGAATCTGCATTTTTACACAATTTGCAGATGATTTGTAGGAACATCAAAGTTTGTGCAGCACCAGAGCTGTGGTTCTCACAGTGTGATCCAGGGAACCTGCAGGTCCCTGAAATTCCTGAAGGGGATCTAAGAATTCAAGACTATTTCCATACTGATACTAAGACTGCATTTCCTTCATTCTTTTTCACACATGAGTATACAGTGGATTTTCCCAGAAGCCCAGTGGCCTATGAGTATAGAATCCTTCTGACGGGTGTTGAAATGTGTGTTCTTGCATCTTAAAATTTTGTTTTAATTTGTGATATGATAAATATAATTCGATAACCCACATTATAATTTTTAAGTGTGTAGAGGGATCCTGACACCAGAAGGGTTGAGGACTGCAGCTCTTGATCTTCTGTCTCTGGGTAGGGAGTGTTGACTTTGCATCTCTGGCATCCAGCTCTGAGCTGAGCTTTGCTGTTTGTGCTTGGTTACTGAGTGCCCATGAGCACCGCCTATCTCATCTTTGAAGGTAAGGGGGTTACTCCTGGGGTTAACTCCTTTGGGTCCATGAACTTCCTTCCTTTGACTCATGCCTAGACACAGAGACTCAGGAATCAAATATTTGCTAATAACTTTGAAAATTAGAAAGTTCTTTTGATTAACTAAAAACATTTTAGATTCCCAGGCCTGCATTATCCTTTCCTTTGTGGTACTTTTCACTCTTCAGCTCACACTGTTCAACTCCTCATGGGTATGGGAGTAATTCTTGCTTTCCATTTTAAGAAAAGCAACAGAGATTAAGAGAATGTAGATGATTTCCAATATCACAGAATGAGCTGGTGTCATCCAGGACCTGAATCTCAAAATGCCTAGACCAGACTCCTTGTCACTAGACTCCTTCTAGACCTTGGGTCTAGAAGAATCCATAAATGAGCCCATTGGGTCCAGGATGTCTTACTACCATGATCAGTGAAACACCAAGTGGTGGTGGAGCTGGCCAGACACTTAGGCTCATGGAACAGAAAGCAAGGAATGCAGAAATTGGCATCTATGCAGGAGTCTAAGCTCAAGTTCCCCTTCTGGAACTCTATCCACCCATTCGGGGCTTTCCATGTGCCTCTACTGAGTTGGTCTCTGCACTTGGGAGGTTTCATTTCTTTCAGCATTTGAAGAAATTTTCACCTGTATTCTGACTATTCAATGAGAAAACTGAGGATTGAGGTTAGCTCACCAAAAACACTTTGGCAGGTCTTGACTCTCTGCTTCTGCCAAACCCCTCTGGTCCTCTTTCCTGATGCCTTGACTTTGTGAGGGGCTAGATTTATGATGTAGCTTTGGTTCATCTTTGTGATACAGGCACTGAGAGGACCTGTTTTTATACTGTCATTTGGAATCAAAACCCCTTTGGGTTGAACTGCAGTTTTTTCCACTCTCCCCCCTGCCCCTTTCTCTCTCCTTCCTCCCTCCTTCATTTCCTCTTTCCCTTCCTTCCATCTTTCTCCCTTTTCTTTCTTGTCTCCTTCTCATTCTCTCCTTACCTCATTATCTTCTCTTTCATCTCATCCTTTTCTTTAGAAGTTTGCGGAACCCTAGGAAGTACTTTCTAAGAGAATGAAATCTTCTCAAATTAAAAACATTTCTGTTCCCGGTACAGAGATATTCTGAGTGAAAGCCATTTTACCCCATGCCAGCCCTGACACACTAACACAGAAATGGTGAGGAGCCTGAGGCTCTGAGCAGCTCATGGTTGTGAAGGGTAGCTTCATACCCTGCCCCCCAGGCATTGGAAATATCACATTTAGGATCCATTGGACTCTGTTTCTATGCCCCACTCCATCTGAGTTAAAGTGTCCATTGTGCAGGGGTAGGGGCTCAGGTAGAGGGCCAGGGAGCTATGGAGAAACCAGCACATTGAAATCCAGATAATCCCTAAACCTCATTTTCCCCATTACATGTGACTGCCTCTCTGCCCTGCCCCCTTTTACAGGATCGGCCAAGAAGCCACTGGACCGCTTTGCCTGGCACTCCTTTTATCTTTCTGGCCCAAGGGGGCCATGGGCTAATGATCAGTGAAATCAGGAAAAGCTAAGAGGCCCAGCTAATCCACAAATTGGATCATCTGCCCCTGAATAATCAAGAGTTGCTGGCATAAAAGTTGGTTTCTCTCTTTGATCATGAGCATGCTCAGAACACACATACATTGGCTTCCTGTAGGAGTTCTCTGGGGAATTAAAGACTGTTCTGTTTGGCTAAATAAGATTCAGCTACAGGACTAAAAGAACCCAGTATGCCAGTGTCCCAGGGGGACTGTTTTAATATGACAGTGAGGAGAGGATTTAAATTCTAAAGAGGTTTTGTAAATTTACTAGGTTTGGTGGGCCAGTTCCTTTTCCCATTTTGGAAAAACAGAGGATGGGAGGTCACTTTTTCTTAACTAAGGTTTTCTCTTGGGCTCTCTTAAATATCAGTAGTTTTCAAGCTACTTGATTGACAAAAACTGCATTTACCCATGGGTTGTCATGAATGGGTTCATGTGGAACAAATACCTGAGTTACTAACTTTTAATGATCATTAAGAATAAAGAACATTATAAACTGATGAACAAAAGGATAGATACAGAGGCAGTAAAGCTTCAAACAGACTGTGAAATTACAGCAGGAAGATTAAAGTTAGGTGAGGTAGATAAGAGATCAATCAAAGGACTTGTATGCATGCATATAAACATAACCAATGAACATAGACACTGGGGG